>CAVNZG010001630.1:72500-90687 GCA_963693315.1 Diogma glabrata
CACTGCGTGCCTAAAAGAAGGGATATTTCCTGAGGAATGGAAGCGCCAACGCCTTGTGCTTATACCGAAAGGTGACAAGCCACCAGAAGAACCCTCGTCCTACCACCCACTGTGCATGCTGGACACAACTGGAAAGATCTTTGAGAGAATTATTGGTACTCGACTTGAGCAACATACTGAAGGCGAGTGGGGCCTTTCTGACCGGCAGTTTGGTTTCAGAAAGAAGCGCTCTACCGTTGATGCAATATCTGCAGTATGTGAGATAGCGCATAAAGCTTTGAGTGGTAAAAGATGGCTAGAAGGTGATAAACAGTATTGTGCTGTTGTCACTCTGGATGTTAAAAACGCCTTTAACTCTGCCAACTGGAACCAAATCATGAGAGCCCTAGACGAACTGCATGTACCTGACTACCTGCTACGTATAATAGCCAGCTACTTCACGGGAAGAACTCTGGTCTATGATACCGAAACAGGTCCTAAGAAGTACAATATAACAGGAGGAGTACCCCAAGGATCGGTCCTTGGACCCCTGCTGTGGAACATCATGTACGATGGTGTACTCAGAGTACGTGTGCCGGCACAAACAACGATTATCGGCTATGCAGACGACATTGCCATAGTTGTCGTAGCCAAAAACCTTACGGACATTACGAGCAAGTGTAACCAGACCATAACCAGCGTTAGAGCATGGCTGAACAGCAAAGGACTAGAGTTGGCCGATCACAAAACGGAAGCCGTACTAATGAGTAGCAGAAAAGTGGTGGAAAGTATCGATATCCAGGTTGGTGGACAGATCATAAAATCTGGCCAGCACCTGAAGTATCTTGGAGTAGTTCTAGACCACAGACTCAACTTTAGAGACCACTTGATGTACGCTGGTGACAAAGCCAAACGAGTGGGGGCTGCTCTTGCAAGGCTAATGCCAAACATTGGCGGCCCTAGACAACCGATCAGACAGCTTCTCGGTAGCGTTACCACATCAATATTGATGTATGCGGCACCCATATGGGCCTCAGCGGTGGAAACGCCATCTTATGTTAGACCTATCAAAACGGCCTACAGACTGACATCGTTGCGAATTTGCTGTGCTTTTCGCACGGTGTCTGACGAGGCTGTAAATGTTATTGCGAGTAGGATGCCGATTGATATTGCAGCAAAAGAGGTATCGGCTCTGCGTATAGCAACACGAAATGATAGGGACCGACGAACACGTGAAGACTTCAACATGGACAGTCATATAGAATGGCAAGCGAAATGGGAAGCTTCCACCAACGGACGATGGACCTATGTGATGATCCCTGACATAAAAACATGGACATCAAGAAAACACGGTGATGTCAAAAATCATTTGACGCAAATGATCTCAGGCCATGGATGCTTCCGTGAGTACTTATACAAGTATAAGCACGTAACGGATCCATACTGTCTCTACTGTGAGGGTAAGGCCGAGAACGCTGAGCACGTGCTAATCGAATGCGGAAGGTTTGCACATTCGAGAAGACTTATTGAGCAGCATATGGGAGAGTCAATCACTCCGCATAGCCTCATGCAATTTATGCTGAGCTCAAAAGACAACTGGGACATAGCGAATGAGATCATCACAAGTATGATGAAACGACTGAGACAAGACGAACGAAGAGCAGCCATGCTCAACACTACACAGCAAAACCACGACAACACATAATCGAGAGAGTACTACACTCAACCCCTGCCCTGCGAAGGAATGCCTTAATTGGTGGTACCGCAGGGATACAACAGGACAACAAGAGCAAGGGAGATGGTTTTACCCGGTAAAAATCCGCGTGTAATGTTGGGAAAGTCGGGTTCCTGACCTTTTTGAAACTTTCCATCTTCCTACGTAAAACAAAAAAAAAAAAAAAACACACACACACACACTCACACCCACATGCACATAAACATCCATACCATTTTCCATAGGACACAGTTTCCATATTTTCTAGCTCATTGAGATTTATTTTACGTCGTTCTTCGATGATTGTCATTATTTTAACATATTTTGTTTCAATTAAATTCTCCACTGAATATAGTTAACATTATTCTCGTTCAAACAATAATAGTTCTCGAAATTTTTAAGTAAAATCGTTGATGTCGGTAATATCTTTGATTTATATCCGTATATATGCATGTCACATAATTCGGTATAAATTTACCCTAATCACGCAGTAACTGTTTTGTTGGCGGGAATTAATGTTTGTAAATTTCCTCCACCCAAAGTTCCTGAATCTAAAATTTCAGTAGAAATTAAAGAAAACTTATCTAAACGATAATCATCATTAAGATTTGAATCCAATGACGATCTTATTTAATAGAGTCATAGCCTTTTTATAAGCGGTAAGAGGTTAATTGTTTACGCTAGATGATTTTAGAAAGCAGTAAGGAGACTCAGATGGAAGACTTAATCGTTGATAGTAATCACCCACATCATTCCAAATACTATAATTATCTGGATATACTATTAATGAATACGAATAATGTAATACACTTTTGTAGTTTTAATATCGCAGTACAACTTATTCACACACTTATAGTATTTGTTCCTGAATTGAAAAGAATTCTGTTCCATACACGTTGTTGCTATCAAGTTGAAGGCTTTGATGTAGTTTATTGGAACCGTGTTTTTGAGAAGGTGATCTTCTAAATAATTCAACGTTAACAAAATTGGTATACTTGGAAAAAGTGCCGTTACATCAAAACAAACCATTATTTCTTCCGTGGATAGTTCTAAGTCTTTCACTTTATTCACCAAATCTGTGGAATTGTTTATGCTGCATCCTGCTGGGGGTGGAATTTTGTTCAGCTCTTCTAACAACCATTTCGCCATTTTTTCCGTTGGAGTGGAAATGTTGGAACAAATCGGTCTCATTTTATTCCCTGGTTTATGAATTTTTGGAATACAATACATTTTTGAAACCATAGGATTGGAAACATTAAACTTGAATCGTAGATTTGGCATCTCCAATAAGTTGCTGACTTCTTGTAACGTCGGCTATATTCACCTAAATAATACTAAAACCAATTCATATTCTTTTTCTGATTCAATAAAAATTTATTTCAATCATTTCAGTTTATTTTTACAATAATAATAACTTAAAACAATTTTTTTCCAAATAATTATAACGGCCAACTCAATTTCAAATATAATTATAAAAATAAACGAACGCCATTAGTGCGGCTCAATTTTGTTTTCATTTTGTTTTGTTGCTAAAAAAAGATAAAATGTCAAAAAATGACATTTTTGATTTTTGTTGGTTAATCAATTTGATCATTTTTGCATTCCATGTTTTACTTTAAAACAAAATAGAATGAATGTTTAACTAAAGAAATAACGAGATAGATCAGAAATGGCTATCAAGCTATTAAGTTATTGGTTCTTAAATCAAATATGATCGATTAGATTTACTTGTAAAATAAACACATTAGTGTAAAGGATAGTGTTAAGATAAATCGGTAATAGTTTTTGTTAAATGGCATCGTGTGGGATGTGTTTTAATTGAGAGTAAATATAAAAATATTAAAAGCAAATTACCAAAACTTAAAGTTTTTTTAAATAAATCAATTATCAATAAGTGAATTATTGATTATGGGAAGTTGAGGGCGTGTTTTAACAAAATTTAAACAGGGCCAAAACCGATCGATAAGGATTTGAGAACTAGCGAATAAATAAAAAACTTAATTATAAACTGCCAGATTTCAAGGTGGCAGATATATGTTGCAGATATATTTTTTTGATCAAACTAAAAAAGTCCAGAATAACATACAAATTGATTAAAAGGAAAAATTTTGATGTCTAAAAATGTGCTACTACAAATGAATTTCCTGATGGACATACACTGAACTTAGAAGACATCAATCAACATTACGAAGATAAGTTTTCTGTATTATTATTATTATTTTTTTCTTGTTGTTTTAAATGAAATTTAGGATGTTAAGATAAATTCAGTTTAGATAAGAGGTTTCCGAATCCATGATTCGCTTCTGGAACAAATTTTTTCTTGTGAATGTTTTTTCCATAAAAGTCCAAGCCGCAATATAGTGGCAGAGTAATATCTGGGCCAAAACTAGAGACCCTGCGTTTTTTTGGTGTTATTTAGAGCTATTTTCGGTGCGAAAAATATTTTTTTCCAGTTTGGGCGTTGTCAACCGGTATATTTTTTTATTTGTTTTTGAGAAAAAATAAAAACCAGTTGATTTTTTATACATATTTTTTTTGTTTATATATATTAAATACTGTGTTATTATAAATTTTATAATTTAGTTCAGCAATATTAATTATTTCAATTATTTAGACCAGCAATATATTTCGTATACTCAATTAAGTTTACAATACTTCTATTAAAATGCACACAATTAAACAGCACGGCCCGTTTAGGAGCAAGCGTCGGCCGGGGCCAGGAGAGCTGGGCCAGGCAACGGTCAAGCCAGGTGTGAATGAGGTGGATGAAATAATGCAAGTGGTTATGAGTTTAGTGATGAATGTGGTGAGTGAGAAGAAGAAGAGGAGGAAGAATCAGAAGGCGGCGTGGTTGGCCGAGGAGGTGGAGTTCTCGTCAGTCATGCACGCTTATGCGGAGATATTGGCTGAAGAGAACGCTATCTTTGAGGCCAATCACAGGAAAGGGAACCCTGGTTTTTTATACTGCCATTGTACATAGTGTAAATAGGTCATTGTATATATTTGTAAATATTTTTGTACATACTTTCTGTACATAATAATTGTATATAGTTGAGAATAGATTGTGTGTACCTGTAAATAAAAGTGTTTCTTTATAGAGAATTAAATTGTCTACAATCTTCGAAAATAAATTTTTACGCTATTAACGCGTATTTTTACGCTATAAATTTTTACGCTATTCAAATGATACAAATAGTATAGAGCATAAACTATATTTTTAAAAAAATTTATTTTAGAAATAAATATTATATAGAATATATAAATGTTTTTTGAATATATTTTATAGAAATAAATATTTTTAGCTAACATTTATTTTTGTTGGTTGTTTTGAATACAATATTTGTATTTTGTAATCGCTTTACGATGGTCGTAAAACAATATTTGATTGGTGATTTTTTTTTGTGAATGATAAAATAGGATTTGGGATGTTTTAGGCGAGTATGAAAATTTGTTTATGTTTATTAGGATTAGTAAATAAATCTTTCTTTCTTAGCGGTAGGCCTAACAAGCCATCCATGGGGCTTATCCCCTTAACATAATTATGTTCTTATATCGCCTCTGTACATTATGGACATGCGATCGAAGTTCATTGGTCTCTTCTCTTCGTTTCAGAAGGAGTTTTCTGGTGATAAGGGAATGACTACTGCTGTATTTGTACTTAGGTACAAACCAGTAGTACCATTCCCTGCACAGAAGCTTCTTCAATGAAATGAAGAGGAGAACCAATCTATTTTTTTATCTGGATCGAGGCTTCACCTCACTCAACTTCAACCATATTTTCCATTTTTTTTCATTTAGCTTACAAGAGACAGTTTTCATGGAGTTTAGGGTTTGAAGTCTGGTGCTCGGGAGCGTTCTTCGACTATGGCATTAGTTTAATTATAATTTATTTTTAGGTAGAACAACCGCAGCTGGGTCAGTAGAAATGGGCCTAGAGTCTAATCGTGACAGTTGCGATTGTTTTTGTTAGGTTGGGGAGAAACTGTTCCGTAGAATCTGGTCGTTAGGGGCTTTTCTAGTCGGTTCTCACATGCATTGTTGGAGTGGGCTCGCGAACGCGATAATTCAAGTACTAAATAAAATGGCCATTGGTATCATACTTACTTTCAAATTGTCTCCAGACGAATCTTGCTTTTGGGAATCTCTTATTTATATATTAAATAAAAAAATTAAATAAATAAAAACAATAAATTTTTGAGGATAAATAAATAAAAATTTTTATTAAATAAAATAAATTTTAGGGAAATAATTTTTAAGTAAATACATAATTTTTCTTAAATAGGTAATTACATCAAGATTTAAATAAATATTCTTTATTTTTTTAAAAAAATAAATAAATATTTGAGCTAAGACGGAACATCCAATAATTAAGCAATTTTCTAAATATATTTTATTTTTCAATTTTTTTTAAAATAAATAAATATTTTCTTTAGGGGTGCTGTCGTCACTAAATAATTTTAGGTGTATATATAATTCTGAATTTCAGTATTTCTGAAATTAAATAAATCAATTATATTTTATATATAGGTATAATATTTTAGGTATTTTTTTGTGAGAAGTGAAACAACATTGAGCACAATAATTATTTTCGTTTGTTCGTTATTACATTCGTTGTTTTTTTACAAAAATTTTGTTGTGTTTTCGAATTGGGTTGTTCGTTGTTTTGTATTCTTTGCGTTTTTCATTTTTTTTTTTTTACATTTCCATCGGACGATTGTTACCGGGCGTACTAACTCCACTTATTATTACGTGTGAATTGGTTTTTATTATTGGTGTTTTTGCGAATTCTGGATTTTACGAATTTTACCATCGAAATGTCAAGTCACATAGACGTTGACCATCCGTTCTATGGTCTGGAACCCAGCGAACTGCAGATCGAATGTCTGGTTCGGGGTGTGAACTTCAGGGGGAGCAATTGGGCAGAGGAACTGCGAAACCACGCAGATCATGGGGCAGTTCCAATAACAGTATCTCATGCGAGAGACTTGATAGCTGAATCTCAAATGGTGGTGCAGGCAGCACAACTTGTTTTAGATCAGGTACGTCGACTTCAGCCACCGATTTATCAGACCTTCTTAGATGGTTTGGCGAATCGAGTGTTGCATTACACGGGTAGAATGAATAGGTTGGGTCCTCGCAATGACTTGCAAGAAGCCCGCACCTACGCTATCTTGCAATTGTCACGCGCTTGGGATATAATAGGATCGCTGTCAACACGTCCAATTATGCAGAATAAACCAGGAGTATCATCTGCTCCATCTGCTTCACCTGCTTTTCAACCAGATGAGAGATCCACACCGATCCCAGTGCAGCCAATAACGGACACAATACATAGTCTGAATCGTCCAAACCATCAACAACAGAGACGGTCAGAACAATTACCACCGGCTTATTTTCAGCAATCGGGTTTGAGAGCAGAGGACTTTGCAATACCACAATACCACACAACAATCCAGCATTGGTACAATCACAATTACAATTAAATTATCCATCAGTACCACAGGTACAACCACCACCCTTATATCCACAAGCTCCACTAATAGCACCACCACCATACAAACAACCTCCTCAGGTATGGCGTGACGCGGCTCCAGTGTTAGCACCAGTGGAGTACCGAGAGGTTCGTAGGAACAATTTGAGTCGTTATGACTCAAATTGGGTTCCAACCTTCACAGGGGATGGTCACTCTACTGATGTTCATGAGTTTGTTCACAGAGTGGAGGCGGCTGCCAGGAGGGACCGTGTGAATTGGGACGACCTTAGATCTATCGTTCCACGGTACCTCAAGGGAGCTGCCGACAAATACTATTTGAACTTAACTCATGAATATGAGGTGGTGACTTACCCAGTGTTAAGGGAGGGACTCCTACAAACCTTCGGTACACTCACTGATGATAAGGCGATCTAGCGAGTTCTTCTGAACCGCAAACAAAAGTCAAAGGAGAGCGTGTACGAGTATCTGGTGGAGATTGGTTCGTGGAACCGTCACTTAGCACGTCCATTTGCTGACCGTGAAATGCTAGAGATTGCTCGGGAGGGACTGAGTGTGGAACTCAAGAATGCTACCCTAGCAGCAACAATACATTCGATTGATGAACTTCGGACTTTATGTCAGAAGTTTGAACGTTTGTGGTCCACACCAGTTCCGACCAGAACATCAAATTTAAGAATTAGCGAGCTACAGCATATGGATGATTATGAGGTGGATGTTGAACCAGAACGACATGGATGTATTGAAGCGATAGATTCAACACAGAGACGGATATTCAAATTGTTATATTGTCACCCGTCGTTAAACTACCGTCCGAGAGTACATGCTTCGGGGATGGTACCCTCGGTTCAACATCCAATGAGCTCGAAGAAAGCGACGAGAGATGTAGGAACGCAGGACGATCCACCACCAAGGAAAACCGAATAAAAGCATCTAGCACATTTAATTTCCCATCATTACATCGGACATATTTTAGACGTCTTGAACGTAACATTAGATATTGGAGGATGAGGAAATTTTTTCGCAAAGCTTGTGTTTCATCTATCCTTTCAGAAACAAAGGATCCTCGGCCGCGATTAACAATTAAGATTTTGGATAAACATATTTCAGGACTATTGGATAGTGGAGCGTCAATCACTATACTTGGAAGAAATTCCTTGGAATTGTTGGAATCATTAGGTACAACCTACCGTACGAATACCCACCTACTTCGTATATTCGTACGGCGGATGGTACTGCAACTAAAATATTAGGTTACATTGAAATTCCAATAACTGTGAATGGCTCCACTAAACCAATGCGGTTCCATATAGTCCCTGGTTTACGAGAAGAGCTCTACCTGGGCATAGATTTCTGGGAGAAATTTGGTATTGTTCCTCCATTTGTTAGTGAACTGACGCGTACAGAGCTACAAACTTTAAATACACACAACCTCACCACTGACAGCAACGAGAACTGGATTTGATCAAGGATTCTTTCCCGTCGTTTGAAGTGTCTGGGCTCGGAAAGACTTCTTTGGTTGAACATGTCATCGATGTTGGTGATAATGCACCTGTTAAACAGAGGCATTATCCCACATCGCCGGCTGTTCAACTAAAGGTCTATGCCGAACTTGACCGAATGCTTCAAATGGGCGTGATCGAAAAGAGTAACAGTTCGTGGTGCTCGCCAGTGGTCCTGGTACAAAAAGAATCTGGTAAAAACAGATTATGTATTGATAGCCGTCGTGTCAATTCACTAACGAAAAAGGACGCTTACCCACTTCCCTTGATTGATGGTTTACTAGGTCGTCTAAATAGCGCAGAGTACATTTCAAGTATTGATCTCAAAGATGCTTTCTGGCAGATTCCTCTGGCAGAAGAATTTAGAGACAAGACAGCCTTCACAGTGCCTGGTCGTCCATTGTATCAATTCCGGGTTATGCCCTTTGGATTGTGCAATGCTCCCCAGACAATGTGTCGCCTAATGCACAAAGTGATACCACATCAATATCACGAAAATTTCTTTGTTTATTTAGATGATCTATTGGTAGTCTCTTCCACGTTCCAGGAACATATGGAATTGCTGTCCAAAGTCTCTTCATTGTTAAGAGCGGCTGGGTTAACCATAAACCTCAAGAAAAGCAAATTTGCTCTGAGAGGTGAAATACTTGGGATTTCTGGTTGGTGAAGATGGTCTTCGAACAGACCCTGACAAGGTAAGAGCTGTAGCAGAGTACCCAGCTCCATCTACAGTTAAGCAAATACGACGTCTATTAGGAATGGCCGGCTGGTACCAAAGTTTCATACCAAATTATGCAAGCGTGGTATCACCGATTACGGATTTACTGAAAAAAGCTCTGGGAAATTGAAATGGACATTGGAAGCGCAAGCAGCTTTTGAAAATTTAAAAAGATTGCTGACTACAGCACCGGTATTAATTAACCCTGACTATAATAAAGAGTTCTTTATTAGATGCGATGCAAGTCTGACAGGGATAGGTAGCGTACTGTATCAGATCGATAACGACGGACAGGAGTGTCCGATAGCCTTCATGTCGAAGAAATTAAATAGAGCTCAACGAAACTACTCAGTTTCTGAGCTTGAATGTCTTGCGGCAATTCTGAGTGTGAAGAAATTCAGGGGCTATGTTGAAGGTCACCGATTTACTATTGTGACTGATCACTCAAGTCTGAAGTGGCTTATGTCACAGAAAGACTTTTGAGTGGTCGTTTGGCTAGGTGCAGCCTAAAACTCCAACATATGGATTTTACCATTGTCCACCAAAAAGGTACCCAAAATATAGTCCCTGATGCTCTATCTCGTCTTTATGACGATACACACGAGGAATTGACGGAAGCATTAACACATCACATTAACGACATTAAAATCGACAATGAAGGTTATCGGCACAAAGAGTATACGGATATGATAGCTAAAGTTCAATCATCACCCAAGGACTTTCCATCAGTCAAAGTCGTGGATGATAAGCTATACAGCCTCTTGAGCCAAGACCTGATGCAATACCTAACGATGTTCCTGTGTGGAAGCTCTGGATACCAAAACCGATGACTTCAAACATGATTCAGAAACATCACGATGATAGTACTGCTGCTCATGGAGGTGTTAAAAAGACATTAGAATTACTTCGACGTCTTTATTATTGGCCGGGCATGGCGTCACAGGTACACAACTATGTTGTGTCCTGCGACACATGTAAACAAACAAAAGCCACGAATCAGATATTGCGTCCTTCGATGCAATATCAATTCGAAACAGCACGTCCATGGCAGAGAGTCTATATAGATTTTTTGGGACCGTACCCTCGTTCTACACTTGGGAATACGGTGTTATTGATAGTTCTGGATCATGCTACGAAGTTTGTACTACTGAAACCACTTAGAAACGCAACTTCACCGAAGGTGAATGCTTTTCTGAGGAACGAAGTGTTTCTTACATATGGGGTACCCGAGATTCTACACAGTGACAATGGCAAACAGTTCACTAGTAGGAACTTTCAAAGTCTTTTGTCAGATTTCGGCATTAAACACATTAGGACCGGTGTCTATAGTCCTCAAAGCAACGCGTCAGAGCGTGTCAATAGGTCAGTTCTAGCAGCAATTCGAGCGTTCATAAAAGATCAACATACCAAGTGGGATTCACAAATTGGTAAAATCGCATATGCACTGCGGGCTGCAGTACATTCAGCTACCAAGTACTCACCGTACTATTTATTATTTGGTCAACATCCAATATCGGATAGGAATACTTACCATTTGTTGAGGTCACTACACAAGCTTGGTGAAGATGCTGGTGAGGAAATAGAACGCTCTGATCATTTGACTCTGCTCAGGAAGCGGGTTCAACAAAATTTAAAAGCAGCTTTCAAAAAATCGCAACATCAGTATAATCTGCGATCTAAACTACGGACTTTTCAACCACAACAACGTGTGTTTGTACGGCAACATCATTTGAGTGACGCTACTAAAAAGTTCTCGGCGAAATTGGCTCCAAAGTTCTTACCTGCAATGATTAAGACTAAGATTGGAAATGTACTCTATGAATGCATAGATATGAGCGGTAAGAATCTTGGAGTTCATCATGCGAAGGACATCAGGGAATGATGTCTTTTCGTTAGGTAGGGTCGTTCCTCTGGCTGGTTGTCGTCTCTGGGGTTCACATCTTCAGTGTCATATTTTACTGGTTGTATCGAGGGTTCAATGGTGCTGACGTTAGATGGATGGATGGACGATTTCAGCGCTCACTGATAGTTCCTAGGACCTTCATGAGTGTTGAGATTGATCATCGACCCTGACGTTGATTACCATTGATAACTCGATCCCAGATACAGATTAGTTGTGGGAAGTAGTTCGGTGGTTTCTGACGTGGAGGGGATGACGACGTTTTTGTGATTTCAAGGGTAAATATCTTGGTCTTTACCTTGAATTCATGGTGTAAAGTCGGCTATATTCACCTAAACAATACTAAAACCAATTCATATTCTTTTTCTGATTCAATAAAAATTTATTTCAATCATTTCAGTTCATTTTTACAATAATAATAACTTAAAACAATTTTTTTCCAAATAATTATAACGGCCAACTCAATTTCAAATATAATTATAAAAATAAACGAACGCACTAATGGCTCAATTTTGTTTCCATTTTGTTTTGTTGCTAAAAAAAGATAAAATGTCAAAAAATGACATTTTTGATTTTTGTTGGTTAATCAATTTGATCATTTTTGCATTCCATGTTTTACTTTAAAATAAAATAGAATGAATGTTTAACTAAAGAAATAACGAGATAGATCAGAAATGGCTATCAAGCTATTAAGTTATTGGTTCTTAAATCAAATATGATCGATTAGATTTACTTGTAAAATAAACACATTAGTGTAAAGGATAGTGTTAAGATAAATCGGCAATAGTTTTTGTTAAATGGCATCGTGTGGGATGTGTTTTAATTGAGAGTAAATATAAAAATATTGGGCCCTATTCAATAAAAATCTTCTATCTTCTATTCTTCAACCCAAAAATAAATAGCAGAATTGAAAAATAGAAGACTGTTCGAAATTGGTATTCAATTTGCGAAGGGGAAATTTTCTGCTATATATTATCAATTTATGTTTTCGAACACAAAATCTTCTATTTTAATCTCAGTTTTGACAGCCAGTTTTGTTGTTTTAGTTTTACATATTTAATTTTTAGTTATTTTTTAATTGAAAATTAAGTTGATAAATTACAAAACATGTTAGTAAATATATTATATTTCGTGTGCAAATTAAAGTATTTATATGTTTTTTATATTAAATTTTGTTTTAAAGAAAACAATAATTTACAGGTTATGTCTTATGACATCAGTATTTTTTTTTAAACGTTTGCAATATCAAAACAATAAAAAATTGAGCAGGAACTACAAAATGTAAGAAACGGCAAGGTTTACGTTTTTAAATTTCTTGGTAAAATTGTTGTTTTTAATTTTTGAATGAAAAATGTAAAATGTTTAATTTATTAGTCCCTTGGCCCACGCCGATATAATGTGATGATTACCACATATTTTATGCTTCGTGAGGCGCCTGGAATTGACAAGCCCGAAAATTTTTGTTCTGCGAGTTTCCTCAATTCGGCCGCTTTTTCGTTTGGCAAGCTCCGAAAAATGCCGATTGCCCGCGATCTTGTAAATTTGCTACCACATTTTTTTTTAACTGTGGGGCTTGTAAATCTGTTTTAAAACACGAGAGTAAGCTTATCCGACCAAAACGTGCCTGCTATTGTCGAGTCCGACAACTGACATTTTGGTATGTTTGGGTTGTCGGACTGGATAATAGCAGACAAATGTTTGTCGGACAAGGTTACACTCGATTCAAATTTCTAGATAGTTGGTAATCGGCCGTTTTGGAACTTGCCGAACGAAAAAGCTTCCAATTTGAGGAAAATTGCAGAACAAAAGTTTTCGGGCTCGTAAAGGACAGGCGCTTCACGAAGTATAAAATATGTGGTAATCATCACATAAAATCGACGTTGGCCCAGGGACTACATATGTACGTATACATATTTCTTAAAATAAAATTTTGTATTTTTCATTGTATTATGGTTTTGAAAATAATGAAAGGTCTTGTTTTGATTTGAATCCAGAAAGCAAAGTTTGGATACATGGAGTAGTACTGACAAAGTGATAAGTAATTACTAAACAGAAAATAGCAAATACTCAGTAGTATATATTAAATAGCAGAAATTAAACAAAATTAAGGAATTAGAGGATATAAATTGTATTTTTAGAGTGTGTATCGTACATCGTACAAGATGAACATCGATTTTTCCGATTATTTTTTAAAAATCTAAAATTCGGGAATGATATTAGTTTTAACAAATGGAAAAACTGAATTCAGGATTTTTTATTTTAATTGCTCTGAAATGTAGTTATGAATTTTGGTCAGTTTTTATGCGTTTTTGGTATGACGTCGGCGTTTTGATAATAACTCTCACAAATTTCACTGAATTGATATACATTTTTTCAAGTGAGTGTAGAAATAGTTATGTATATTGAAAAACGCTTGTTTCAAAATACTAATTTATTTCATATCCGCTGTGTTATGCGTTGAAACCTTTTTTTACTGAAAAGCTCATATCTCAAAATAGCATTTTTTTCACAAATTTTACAGGCTTGTGAAAAAAAGTTCTGAAATTTCCCAGTTATGTCATGGTTTGAGGTTTTTCGGTGTGGTGTTTTACTAATAACTCTCAGAAATTTGATTGCATTGAAATACATTTTTACAAGTGAGTAACTTTTTTATCAAAAAATGCCAGTTGAACATTTGATAATTTATTCGATTTTCACCAGACAGCGTGCGGTGGTGCGCTTGAACTCTTTTACCCAAAAGCTCATATCTCAATATAGCACTTTTATTTTATAATTTTTTTCACAAATCTTACAGATAATACATGCAACTTCTAAATTCGAAAAAAACTTAAAGATTCATAAATGAATTGATTTTACCGAATTTTTAAAGAGTGCTTCATATATGTTTACATATTTTTAAATATTCAAAAAATCTATATATGGATCCTTAAATGTTCTCTTCAAAATTTTTTGGTAGCTGCATGTTTTATAAGACTTGTTAAAAAAATTACAAAATAAAACTAATATTTTGATTTATGAGCGTTTTTTATGTAAAAAGTAGCCAGCAGAAATCCAAAAAATTATAAATTTTCAAATAGCACTTTTCGATACAACTATTTCGATAAGAAAAATATCGATATGGAAAATCCGATGGAGCACTTTTACTTTCGGGGTTATTTTGAGTAGGAAAAATCTAACCCCGAGAAGTGGTGGCACTCAACCCCAGGGTAAAACACACATTATCGCTTTGTCACTTTCGGTCCTTGACCAACTTTTACACCAATCTGTCAAGCTTCAAAGAATGCCGAGCGGAACACCTTAAGTTTTTTTTTTAAATAAAATAAGGCATGTTTATAGTGTTAATTATAATAAATTATAAATTAGCGTCTCTGAATATCCAAAGAAACCATGCCAACTGAGGATTAGGAGTTTGTTTAAATAAAGTATAGGTTTCTTTTAGAAACTTATGAACGCTAACTTTAAATTTTTGAGGATTAAAGCTATTGGGGAAAATCCATGAAGGTAAGTCATTGAGAGAAGAGATGAGAGACTCTCGTAAAAAGTCACGCTGAAAAACAACAGTTCTACATTTTTTAATTGAACCGTAAAAGGATTGGCAGTCGCTCTGGTGAAACGTGAGAAGTTTGCAGTTCAGGTAAAATTGATTTAATCTCTGCGGAAGTTCGTTTATCCATAATATATTTGTAGAAAATTGTCAGATCAGCAACATTTCGTCTGTGATGTAAGGAATCAAGCTCATTAGTACGAGTGGAGTTGCCAATCAATTTAACAGCTCTGCGTTGAACAGAATCAAGGCACTTCAAACTACTATAACAAGCTCCACTCCATATGTGAGAACAATACTCCGTGCGGGGGCGTTTAAATGATTTGTATATTAATAGAAGCTATTCGCTATTGAAAAACTTACGGCATCGTCCCACAAAGCCCAATTTCTGAACAGCGTTCTCAGCGAGGTTAAAAATATGAGAATTTCATTTTATATTATTTTCAACTTCTACTAGAGTCAAACTGAAACGGATTTAATTGAAACGAATAATTGAAACGGATTTAATGTTGATAATCTAGGAAAACAACAAACCTGTGCTTTATTCGTATTGAATTCAACACTATTAGCAAAGCCCCAACACAATTAGCAAACCCCAAAGATCGTTGTTTAATGAATCTATCATATTTGATCTACAGTTATGAAGAGCTAATGGTGAATATAGTTTAGGGTTTTCATGAGACGCATGAAGAGTGCTATCATCAGCAAAACCATGAATAGGACTAACTGGTGGAATCCAACAAACAAACCAAACATAAATAAGAAAGAGAGTTGGTGACAAAGTAGAACCCTGAGGAACTACTGTATTAGTTGAGAATATTTCCGAAGAGACACCATCAACGTTGACCCGAAATTTCCGCTCCGAAATAAATCTTTGTATTCAACTAACTTTTTATCCTTTGTAAACCATAACATCTTAATTTGCAAATAAGATTGTTGTGCAAAGCTTTGTCAAATGCTTTGGGTACATCAAGGGCAACTGCGAAAGTTTCACCATTATTTTCATGCGATTTGTTCCAGACATGAGTGACAAAGGAAAGTGATTCTCCCGTTTCTTTTCCTTTTCGAAAGCCGTATTGTCTTTCATTGAGTAGTTTTGAGGACTCTAAGAAACTCATTAGATTAAAATTAATGTATTTCTCAAAAATTTTAGAAACAACCGATAAAATTGAAATGGGTCTGCATTTTGTAGGATCAGTTTTACTACCTTTCTTAGGAACTGGTTGTACGCTTGCCATTTTCCACGAAAAATTATACGTCCCATTAAGAATAAAAACTCTATGAACCGGGCTTCGCAAAGAAATTGGTATCCTTTTTAGAGAAATAACTGCCCAGAAGTTTGACTTTTTCTTTTGGGTCAATGGCCAGTATATCTCTATCAATAAGAGGAGGTAGAGAGCAGCCTTAACCGCTTAGCCTTCCTTGAACAGCCTTAACCGCTTTAAAGAAATTACGTGAACCAGTAGCGTACTCAGCAAATTTAACAGCTTTTTTCCTATTAAAGAGATTTTGTTCTGCATCTATTAATTTCCTGCATATATTTTTTTTAATTCGGTATTGTCTAAGGTGTTCATTGGTTTTGTTTAGATTTAACTTTTGAAATGCCTTTTTCTTAATTTTAATCACATTTTTGCATTTATTTGAAAACCACAGATCAGCCTTAGGAATGGCCAATTCATTAGGAATAAATCTCCGCATGCCCTCAACAATAGCCTCCGAAAACTATAACGCAGCTAGGTTATGAACGGTTATGACGCTAGGTCATGAACGGTAAGACAATTACGTTTCCAAGGAAGCCGCTTAAAAATACCTCTAAGACCCTCCCAATACGCAGTTTTATAATCCTAAATAACTCAAGGATTAGCTTTAAATTAATTTGGAATCTAACTGTGTATGAATTCAATTACGATCTGAACCACCTAAAGGCTCAAATACTTCAAATTGTACCAGATGAGGATTATTTGTTAAAACAAATAGTTACTGTACTAAATACTAAACATATACCAAATTTTTATGTATTTTAAGATAAATCAATAAAACATGTGCATTTTCAAAAGAATTGTCCTATCATATTCAAAAAATCAGTTTTGGATCCTAAAACTTTTTCTTCAGAATATAATAGCCCTGTGTATTGTATCTGTAAAACTTGTGAAAAAGTGCTATTTTGAGATATAAACTTTTTCAGTAACAGAATTTCAACATAGCGGATATATGAGATAAATTAGTATTTTGTAATATTTTTCGATAATATAACTATTTATAAACTCACTTACAAAAATGAATATCAATTCAATGAAAAATTGTGAGATTTATGAAAAACACCGATACCATAACGGAAAACCATAAAAAATTATCATAAAATCATACCCGCATAACTCCATTTCAAAGCTATAAAATAAAAAATCCCTAATTTGGTTTTTTTAATTCGTCAACACCAATAACATATCAAATTTTCATATTTAAAAAAAAATCAAAAAATCGACAAATAATTGTACATTTCAAAAAAATATCCCAAAAACATATTTCTTCTAACCATAAAAGCAACTGTTTACTTACTTCTATAAAATATCTAAATCTTTTAGGAATAGAAGACTTTGAGAAGAAAAATATTGCGATTGAATACCAATTCTTCTATTTTTTTCTTCTATTTTGATGTTTACAAAATTTCATACAAAAAATAAAAATATAGCAGAAATTTTCTATAGAAGATTTTTACTGAATAGACCCCATTATTTCGATATCAACGTTGTAATTTTGAAGATCAACTTACCTTTAGAGGAAAAATTGTTGGTTATAAACTAATTAGTGTTATTTACCATCAAACGTATGGATCTGGCACGTATATTATGTCGGAAATCATGAACTGCACCCATTTACTTACACCAGACGGACAACGATATACATCTTATTGTTGTTGATATATCGATCACGAAGATTGTTAACGTAAACATGCCCCTAAATACAGCGTGGCCAACTGATACTCTACCATTATTTCACCACCCAGCAATATAGGTTGGTGTTAATAGCCATCACAATCGTAACCCTATTGCAATATCTAGGGCTGTCCTACCAGGTTTGCCATGCTCTCAACATCGTTCAGTAATTTTTGAGGTAGGTATCCAAATCTTACACGTTAACTCTACTACTCAAACTAGATACAATTTTAACAAAACTGGCTGGGCTAAATATGGGTCGGAGTTGGATGCAGTGATTCACTAGATCCAACCCATTCCTAAAAATTACGGTAGGTTCGTAGGAACCATCATTTTAACTGCAAAGAAATGCATCCCAAGAGACTTCCGGTGAAGAATACATTCCTGGTTGAAGTAGAGAGCGCGA
>CAVNZG010001631.1:0-15299 GCA_963693315.1 Diogma glabrata
TTTTCCGCGCGTTTCCTTCATAGTCCCAGTATCCAGATTTCGGGAGGTATGTTCCTAGATGTTGTTAACACTTTAGTTTTGCCGGTGTTAATGCATAATCCAAGTCGTATAGCATTTCTTTCAAGCTGAGAGAGACCATCATTAATATCGCTTGTTCTACGTCCGAGAAGCACAATATCATCTGTGTAGCCAAGAACTTGACTAGATTTGTTATATATGCAGTTTTGTGTCTCAATTCGGCTTTTTCTTATCGCATACTCAAGCGCCAGATTAAATAGTACGGGCGAGAGTGCATCTGTAGAAGTTTTGCTGAGGCTTTCTTGGCGCATAGATAATTAGCTTGGAAGCTTCGGATGAGCCTTGTTAATCATTTTTCTCGCAGTTTTTGTTTATGTTCAACGGTTTGGCGGCACTCATCGTCAAACCATTCGTTGTGTGATTTTGGTGGTCGTTTTCCGATTGTAGTTTTTGTTGCGGCTATAATGGTTGATTAAAGCGTTTGCCATTCTTTTTGTATGTTTAATGGCATCTCAGAAGAGATGTCATGCTCTTCTATGTTCCGCGTTATTATTTCCTGATATCTATTCAGTGTTTCCGGATGTTTAAATGCATCGACATTCCAGCGCACGGTCTTTTTTGCTTGTCTATTAAATGTAGATGATAATTTGCACTTGTAAAGATGACAAGCATATGAACGGTGTCCATATCAGCACCTATGTATGATCGAACGTCAGTTACACTTTAGAGGGTCTCTTAGAGATCATGACGTGATCGATTTGATTTTCAGGTCTTCCGTCATTTGATTTCCACGTTGCCTTGTGGATTCTCTTGTGAGGGAAGAAAGTGCTGGAAATAACTAGATCGTACATCATAGCCAGGTCGGCTGCGCGAAAACCGTTATTGTTAATGGTTTGATGCAAGCTGTTAGGGCCGATGTGTTTTAAGTTCTGCACTCCTACCAATTTGAGCATTAAAGTCACCTACCACGATTTTTATATAGTACCTCGGGATGTTATTGATGACTTTTTCGAGTTCTAGGCAGAACAGGTCTTTAATATCATCTGCTTTGTCTGCAGTAGGTGCATGAACACTGACGATCATTGCATTAAATCCGCGTGCGTGTACATAACCACATATTAATTGGGCAGAAGTCGATAACATCCTGATTCACGCTACGATGTATGAGAAAGCCAACTCCAAATTCTCATCCGTTTTGATGACCGCAATAATAAAGAGTGTATCCTTTCGCTGTTTCATGGATTCTGCTGCCTGGCCATCTTAGACCTTGTATAATGCCACTATATCCAGTGTGTAGCTATCGACTTGTTGTGTGAGTTTTAGGAGATCTGGTCTTCTAAGGCTGAACACGGTCCAGGTTCCCATTTTTAAATCGTAGTCCGGGTACAGTTTCCAAGGTCGTTCGTGTATTGAATCCGAGATATTCGGAGGTCAGTGTACAGATTTCATAACAAATAAATTTGTTAAAGTTGTTAAAGTAAATCTCAATTTAAAAATAAAATTACTCAACATGAATTGAGACGCTAAACCAGTAGCAATGAACCATTGTGGCTATTTTGTATGACGAGTTCGTGATGGTTCCACAGTTAGTGAAATGAAATTGTTGAATTGAATCACCTAGGATTGTTTTTTACAAATTAGTTAGACATGTTTAGCACAATAATATAACAGCAACAATTACTAAAAAATTATACTTCGCTAGAGTTGTAACCTAACTTTTGGTTTATATTAGCAAGGACTTTTTTGGTAGTTTTCTAGTCGGCTAGCCCTGATGAGAATGATAAACTTTTATAAGTTTAAAATTTTCTCATTGGTTCGAAACTAGATCGGTCGAAAATTGTAAGGATTACAAAAGGTTTCATAATTTGCACCATAATTTTTTAGATTCAGTTCTTATATTATTCTTGATGGGAGATTTTTCATCGGGGTGATGTTATATCACAAATAATTTACTGAATTAATTATTGATTATGTGCCAATAGACAGTCATCTTCTTCCCGCCGATACGAGCTTGTTATTCAATACTAGTATCCCAGGTAACAATTTAACCTAGGTAATTATTGAATAAAGCTTTAAAAGAGGAATTTAAAATGGAAGGGGAAATTTAAAATTCTTGAACTATGCATGATAAAAGTTTTATACAAGCTCTACTCAAGGAGAAAAGGCGTATGAAAAAATATTCTTTATTCAAGAAGACATATATAATGCTTTATACATGTTTTTTATAAGTGTTTGAATAAAGTGGTACATAAGTTGTTATTCAAGGCTTACTCAAATACTGTCAAAATGTTACTTGAATAAAGTGCTTGAGTAAATCTTTTCTCAAGAGAATTACTCAGTGCCTATTCAAGAAGCGATGCCACTGAAAAAAAAATTGGTGATTGTTTCCTTTAGTTATTTTGGTTAATTGGCGCATTAAACTCCTTTTTTTTGTATATTGCTGCTATTGAGTTAATCTTTTATCAGAAATTACAATTTATTTTACACATTTCGCATCTTTACAAACGCCTGTAGCTGGGATCGAACTCGTAACCTTTGATTCTCCAGGACCGCACGCTATCCACTTCTCTATTTAGCAGCTGTCATAAAGAAAATTGAAACTTAATCACTATTGTTTAACAAATTATTTGTACACATTTCAAGTTTCGGACCACTACCACGACTATGAATTAATTTTTATTCAAACATTTTGATTAGGAATGCATATAAAAGTGTACTAATGGTTTCCTAAAATGAGAATATATGGGTTTTTGTTAAAAATAATATTGGTTATGATTGAGGACAATCTCGAAATGAAAATAATTTTGCGTATTCATATACGATATCTACGCATGTGTTTCCATTCAATTGTACGATTAAAAATGATTAAAGAATAAAAATAAAATAAAAAAAAGGAAAATAAAATTCATAAATAAAAACATGCCTGGCAGGAATCGAACACAGACCCTCTTCCTCATCATTTACCCTTACGCACTCGTTCATTAAATCAATTTCCACGACAGGAATAAAACGTTACTCAATACAGAACAAAAGTGTTATTCAAGCTTCGTAAGGGGTATAGTATGCTGTGATTGGCATTACTTTCAGTTGCACAATTTGGCTGGTTAATACATAAATGTTAAATGACCATATTAAATAAAAGTTCTACGTTATATTTTCCATAAGTCAGTTGCAATCTGTTGCAAGTTTTGATATAATTTTTTCCCAAGCAAATTGCGCACAATATGGCGATTACATACATTTAATACAAAAAGGAATTGTTTGACAAATTATCATCAGTTTATTTATTTGTTGACCAACTCAAATCATTATATAAACCATCATCAGAAATGGTAAATCCCAATCAATATATAAACCATCATCAGAAACGTTTGATTAAATGGTTGCGGAATAATGGCAATTGCAAATTTCCATTGACGAAAATATCTCTACCATTTTGAAATAATCTTTTGTATTAATCAATAATAGTTTGTTAAAGTTCTTAAAGGTTTGTTAACTTTTTAAACACATCGATAAGTGATTTAATAAAAAAACACACAATCGCGAATTAAACAACGAACTGTCAAAAATATTGACAGATCGATTTGTTGTAAATCTTTTAATATTCATTGAAAACAGCCGTATATAAGAAATATTACTTGAGTAACAATTTTCTTGAATACTACTAAAATTATTATACATAAATAAAGTCGTATACAAGGAATTATCCTTGGGTAAGAACCTTCTTGGATTCTTCCTAAAAGTTGTACTTTAATAAAGGTTTATATAAGGAATTGAATTCTTGAGTAAAAACATCTTGAATATTACCTTAAAAGTTATATGTGAATAAAACCTTATAAAAGGTATTATACTTGAGTAACAGTTGCTTGAATATGCCCTAAATATTTATTATTGAATTAAGCTTTACTTATGGAATTATATAAGAAACTAAGTGAATCTAGTCTTTTACAAGCTTTTTTTAGGTAAAGCTTGAATAATATGGTCTTACACAATCCTTTTTCAAGTTAAGTTGGAATAATTTTAAAAATTTAGGCGAAATTGTTACCTGGGATGCCTAGAGTATAACAAAACAGTGATCATTAGAGTAAGAGTTTATGTAAATTTTTTGCTTTTTTATACTTCGCAAGAGTTGTAACCTAATTTTTGGTTTATATTAGCAAGGACTTTTTGGTAGTATTTGGTATCTAGTCGGCTAGCCCTGATGAGAATGATAAACTTTTGTAAGTTTAAAATTTTCTCATTGGTTCGAAACTAGATCGGTCGAAAATTGTATGGATTGCAAAAGGTTTCATAATTTGCACCATAATTTTTTAGATTCAGTTCTTATATTATGTTATTTAATTTATGTTATATCAATATTTATTATTATTAATATTTCATACCGTCATGTGAAGTAAAAACTATTTTAAATTAATTTTATTTAAAATTAGACATGTTTCGATAATTTTATAATTATCATCATCATCATTTAAGACATCAAAATCCATAATTGTTTTTTAGATTTAATCACATCCACAAACCCCTAAACTGTTACATCTTTTTTAATTGCACCATCCATATTCCATACTTCTTATAATACTTAAATCATAGCAATAATTTCAACACTTAATATACACATCTTAGTTCTAAACTTTATATTCTCCACTACACATAAACCAATTATGAAAGATAATCAATTCATTTGGTATATTAATTCGCATTCTAGCAATTCTATGTTTTATTTGTTTTATTTATTATTTTTTATGAATTTTACTCTTTATTACTATAAGTCAAATTTTTTTCCCTTGTTTTTGTCAGACTCTTTGAATATCCGAAGGTACCATATCTACTATAAAGGAGGTACAAGGAAAATAAAAATAAAATAACAGGGTAGAAAGCAAATTTTGTAGAAAAATTTGCAGGAACAAAACAAAAATTGGGTTGTCAATAATCCAGTTGGTGTGGCATATTCGTTGATCATGTGACACACTATTTAGTATTTTCCACAATGATTTAAGCCCAGATAGAGTTAATAGAAGGCTCGTTTCTTCGAGACAGCAATAGCGTGCCATCATCAAGGAATCGTTGACTTAATACATTTCATCCGCCAGCATTCAACACCCCTAAGATATCACCTTCACTAGTGATATCTCACTGCTAGTGTCAGTGGTATGTGATATCTTATGTCAACTCATATGTCAATAGCGGTGACTGTAGTACGCGGTGTTATCACACCCGTATATCAAAAATCAAAAATTAAAAATCAACAAAAACTGCTCCCTCTATGCGTGCTTGAAAACATACCAAGTTCCAACGGCAAATAGTGTTAGTTATATAAATATTATACATTTTTTTGAATTTATTATTATTTGGTAATTTTATTCTTCATGGCATAACATTACTCGTTATAAGCAAATAAATAAACAACTTATTTAATATCTTTGAGTTTGGCGGCGATTTTAAACATAAAAATACTGTAGCCGTGCTATCATGTGGAAAATGGCAAATTCTTCATAAATTTTTATTTAAAAGTGTTTACGTTTATTTTGTTAATCTTTGTTTGTTCTTTTCAGCTTATGGTTCGCTTGCAACTGATAAGCAAAATGAACGACATCTTAATTAGCTTTAACGGTTGTTTGTTTGCATTTTCATGAAAACAGATAAATAAATAAAAATGTATCTTATAATAGAAGCTTATAATAATATTGACTTTAATAATGAGAAAAGGTTGGGTTTGCTTTTTGTTAAAGTGATGTCTAAATTACAGATAAATCGTTTATTTTTCTTCGGATAAGTTTAGACAGAATTAGTTAATACAGGACATTGTTCCAATTATAATGCAAATTTGATAGATCACAATCAGAAATTTTTATTTTTGTATCTTCTTAAAAAAATCAAATTGATTTCAAGTTTAAAATTTTATCAAAATGTGTTGTTCATTAAATTCTAGTTTTAAGGCACAACTAATAGCTGCAGTTTGTGGTAAGTTTCAGATAAGTAGTTAAAAAATTGTTTTTGAATAATTAGTAATACAAATTTGTTTCTTGTTCTTTTCTTTGAATCTCAGTTAATATCATTGCATTTGCGCATGGAACAGTCACTGGGTGGCTTTCACCGTATCTTCCAGTTTTGCTATCTAGTGATTCGCCATTGACAACGGGCCCTTTAACTGTTGATGAAACATCATGGGTTGGTGCCGTATTTTGCGTCGGTGGTTTCACAGGAAATTTTTTTTATGGTTTTATTTCGGACAAATTTGGAAGAAAAACTGCCCTACTGTTAGTTATATTTCCTCAACTTGGTTTCTGGTTGACAATAATTTTTGCAACGGAAGTATATCATTTATATATTGCGCGGATTTTAGGTGGAATGACTGGTGGTGGTGTTTTCATCGCAATACCTTTGTATATTGCAGATATATCAGAACCGGAGTAAGTACTACTTTTATGATCTAACTTGTTTTTATATGTCTATGCAATTACAATTTTAGAATTAGTAATTTTTTCGAAAGTTTAACTTTATTAATAGCAATCTAGATATAAGAAGTGTTTACTTAATCTCTCAGTGACACATTGTGCACTTCTACTTTGATACTTGCTAGTTTAGTTGCGTTATTAACATGTCTTTCTAGTTTCTACTTAAATACTTGCGATTTGAAAACTAAAAAATTAAGAAAAACACTTATTTTTGAGAGTTTACTGAGTTTATTAACTACCTATCGATTTCTGCAGCTACGTCATTATTAAATTTTTCTAAACTGTTAAAAGTTTGAAACTTATTAAATAATTTTAAACAGATATCCATAAGTGTTCATCAAAAACACAATTTATTACTTGAGGTTTATTTAGTTTTTTGAAAGTTTTAGAACGATTGGTTAAGACTAGTCAGCTAGTATTAAAGAAGAAAAACAATAATATTGAGTTTAAACTGGGGGATTTGGGTTGGGGAAACATGAGTTTAAATTGGGGGATTTATATTGTGATCCTTATTTTTTTTTATTTTTATACATAAGTCCATTAATGGTCCAAAAGAAACTCGAAACTACATAGAAAAATGTTTGAGTTACATAGTTCACGTGACTCAGCGGTTTTGATAATTTCTTGTTTGGAGGAACTTTTGAATATAAATTTTGAGAATGCTGTCTCACCGATTTTTTTTAATTTCACTGTTATTGTTCCTATAAAAGATCACCTAATCTTGCCACAGCTTGTGACCAATTTGTATATGTGTATATATATATGTATATGTATATTTGTATATTGTATATATGTATATGTATATATGTGTATATATGTATATATGTGTATATATATATATATATATATATATATGTAGGATTACCCTGTGCAAAAGGTAATCACACGAGTTGGTAGTATTACCCTGTGAAACAAGTAATCACATGGTCAACAAAAGGGGAAATATTATAGCAAAAGAAGTATAAATCCAACGACAATTCTACAATCAGTCTCTTTTATCCTACAAGCAGTCAAAGGTGATATTTGGGAATCAACAATCAAAGGCGATATTCAAGATCAACAATCAAAGGCGTTACTTAAGCTGGATTCTACAATCAAAGGTGATTAATCTAATTGGACAGAAAGGCGATAATTGTTTAACAATAAAATATCAACATATTAGAAGACAATATTTCATTTTGGAGAAAATATAAATAAATCTTTAGTACAAAGCAGTTGTGGTTTTATTTAAACATTGATCCCACAACATTTGGGGGCTCAACCAAACAAGGTGAATATAATTAAAGGTGCGGATATAAAAACATAAAAATAAGGTGAATATAAAAACATTTAACAATAGAATAATAGAATAACTTTAGGCGAATTTATTTTGTGAACTTTTTGTGATTTTTTTTATGAAATATAATTTGAAAGAAATTATTTTATAAATTGTGAACATAATATTTTTTTTGATGAAATATTTAATAATATTTTGAGGATTTTAATTGGTGAATTTTTTTTTGTGTGAAAGATAAAAACATTTTTTTTGTGATAGAAAAACATTTATTTTTGTGAATGAAACTGGTGATTGATTGAAATTATTGATTTTTTTTTTTGATTTTTTGAACTTTTGAATTTCTATTGCGTAATCGATATTATAATTATTTTGATTTTTTTCTGTGAAAATTTTGAATTGTTGAACTGAATTGTTTTATTTATTTATAATATCTTTAAATTTTATTAATGGGGAAAAATAAAAAGCAAAACCAAGGTGGAGAAAGTTTCTCCACCGAAGAATTTTTCTCAAGACTTCAATCCAGCTTTGCTAACATAGGACAGCATCAACCAGGTACATCAGGATCCAGCAATAATGATCTCCAGTTACAGATAGAGCAGTTGAGACGAGAAAATGCAAAACTGAAACAAGAGCGGGTCGTAAGTTTAGGCACGCAACCGGACACCAACGCTGTTTCAAACGTTGTTTTAGATGAAAATGCAGAACCTAAAGCAAGTACATCAAAATGGCACTACAACGACGTCAAAGATTCCATTCCAGAGTTTGATGGACAAGCTAACTACCGTGTGGAATGCTGGCTAGATGACTTCGAGGCCACCGCATCATTAATGTCCTGGAACAGTTTAGAAAAACTCATATACGCAAAGCGAGCATTAACCGGGTCGGCAAAACTTGCACTTAGATCACGGAAAGATCTGACGAGCTACGAAAATTTAAAAATGTTTTTAATAGAAGAATTTTCAGTTGCGCTTAACAGTGCGGAAGTGCATGCGAGATTATTGGCACGTCAACAAGGTTATAACGAGTCTATCAGTGATTATTTTTTTGCAATGCGAGAAATTGGAGCTTTAGGAGATGTAGATGAACAAGGAGTTATATCCTATACAATCAAAGGAATAAAAGACAGTTCATCTAATAAGGCAATGCTATATGGTGCGTTAAATTTCAGTGAATTTAGAGTAAAGTTAAGGACCTATGAGGGTTTTAAGAAGGATATTGGTCAAGCGGCGAATAAACAACCATGGTCAAAGGGTGCAGCTACGTGTTACAACTGCGGAAAAGCTGGACACATAGGTAAAATGTGCAGAAGGAGAAATGATGGTCCCAGATGCTATAGATGCTACGAATATGGACATATAACCAGTAATTGTCCAAATCCAAGCAAATCAAGGAGGGATATCGGGATAATGAAACAATCACAGGAAGAAAAACTTACAAATGTGGCCCAAGGAGAACATATGAAGCAAAGCAACCACAAACAAGTAAGAATTAATGATTACACATTATTTGCTCTTATAGATACAGGAAGTGACTTGACAATTCTTAGGGCAGATGAATATATCAAAATGGGATCACCGCCTCTAGAAGAAAAAACATCCAAACTATTAGGGATTGGTGGAGGAAATATTACTACAATAGGATGTTTTACTGCAAAATTAATACTTGAAGAGAACCTCGAAGTCACAGCAACCATACACATCGTGCCAGTCGATAAAATAAGCTTGAGATGTATTATCGGGAATGATGTGTTACAAGGAATGAAGATAGAAATAAATGAAAATAACATAACAATTGAAAAACTTTTAAATCCTCTGTTTTCTCTACCTATTTTCCAAGAAGAAGTTGTATGTGGTGTTGAAGCCTATCGATCAAAAGTTGAGAGTATTATTGATGGCTACAAAACGAGCAATCCCAAGGAGTCCCCTATTAATATGAAAATAATTTTAAGAAATGATCACCCAATATGGCAACCACCTCGAAGATTATCAAGCACGGAGAAAAAAGAAGTGGATGAACAAATTATGCAGTGGATAGAACAGAAAATAATACAACCAAGTATTTCGGATTATGCATCACCAATTGTGCTGGTAAAAAAGAAGGACAATACAAAGCGTTTATGTATTGACTACAGAAAATTAAACCGAGAAATTGTGATGGATAGGTATCCTTTGCCTCTAATTGAAGATCAAATAGATCAGCTGCATGATGCTAAATTATTTACAACTCTTGATTTAGAGAACGGGTTTTTCCACGTTCCAGTTGAAGAAAGTAGTAGAAAGTACACGGCTTTTGTTACACCAACTGGACACTATGAATTTTTAAAAGTTCCATTTGGGTTATGTACATCACCAGCAGTCTTTCAGAGGTATGTGCATTTTGTTTTTAAAGATTTAATGTCTAGAGGACATATTTTGGTATACATGGATGACATCATAATTCCATCAAAGAATGCAGAAGAAGGGTTACAAAAATTATCCGAGGTACTACAAGTAGCCAGTGAATATGGCTTAAAATTCAAATGGAAAAAATGCAGATTTTTGTGTAGTAAAATAGAATACTTGGGGTATGAAATATCAGAAGGCTTAGTACAACCATCTAAAATTAAAACGAAGGCTGTTGGAAAATTTGAAGAGCCCAAAAACGTCAAACAAGTTCAGAGATTTCTTGGACTAACGGGCTACTTCAGAAAATTCGTAGAAAATTACTCAGTTATCGCAAAACCGTTAACGGACTTACTGAGAAAAGATGTTAAATTCAAATTTGAAGTACCACAGAAAATGGCATTTGAGGAGTTAAAAAATATATTGATAACACAACCAGTTCTTTCTATTTTTAGACCATATGTAGAAACAGAGCTTCATACAGATGCGTCCAAGCATGGATTTGGAGCTATTCTACTACAAAAAGGAGAGAAAGATGGTTTGTTTCATCCAGTTTACTACTTTAGTAAAAAGACTACGCCATGCCAAGAAAAATACAATTCGTACGAACTGGAAGTCCTAGCAATCGTACAATCGCTGAAAAAGTTACGAGTTTACCTGTTAGGTATGAGGTTCAAGATTGTCACCGATTGTGCTGCTTTCAAGTCTACCATGACGAAAAAAGATATTTTACCACGAAAAGCAGGATGGGCGTTACAATTAGAAGACTTTGACTATGTATTGGAACATAGAGCTGGAACAAAGATGAAACATGTAGACGCTCTTAGTCGAAGCCCGGTAGTTTGTATGATTCAAAACGAATTTTTAGAAAGAATCAAAAAGGGACAACATGAAGATAGTCGACTTCAAGTAATTATTAAAGTCCTGGAGCATCAACCTTACGAAGACTATATACTTCAAAGGGGAGTTTTATACAAAGTAGACAACGAAGGGAGAAACTTATTATGTGTTCCAAAAAAGACTGAAAATGAGTTAATTAAAAACACACATGAAGTTGGTCATTTTGGAACAAAGAAAATGACAGAAATAATCTCCAGAGAATACTTCATACCAAAACTAAAACAAAAGTGTGATAGCTGCCGACAAAATTGTATTTCTTGTATCCTGTCTGAACGTAAATCGGGCAAACAAGAAGGATTCCTGCACCCGATAGACAAAGATAAGTATCCTCTTACGACGTACCACATTGACCACTTAGGGCCAATGCACTCTACTACCAAGCAATATAAGTATATTTTTACTATTATAGATGCCTTTGCCAAGTTTGTTTGGATATACCCGATGAAATCAACAACAACCGAGGAAGTGATTCAAAAGCTGGAAGTTCAAAAAACCAATTTCGGTAATCCAAAAAGAATCATTGCCGACAGGGGGCCATCGTTCAGATCAAATAAATTTTTTGATTACTGCAGCGAAAATAACATTGAATTGACACATATAACATCAGGCGTCCCTAGAGGAAATGGACAGATCGAACGCATAAACCGATTAATTATACCAGCGTTGGCAAAATTGGCAATCGATTCTCCAGATTTATGGTACAAATATACAGACAAACTACAAAGATACATAAATTCGACTTGGCAAAGAAGCATCGGAACAACACCATTCGAGGTATTGTTTGGAGTAAGGATGAGGAACCCTGAAGATCAAAGAATTGCAGAGGTAGTGGAAGAAGAGCTATTAGGAGAACTAATGATAGAGAAAGACACAATTAGAGAAATGGCGAGAACACAAATATTAAAGGTACAAGAGGAAAATCAGCGAGTATATAACAAAAAACGAAAAGAAGCAGTCATTTATAAAAAAGGAGATATTGTGGCAATTAAAAGGACTCAATTTGGATCAGGGCTAAAGTTGATGCCGAAATTTCTAGGACCATATAAAGTATTAGAGGTATGTCCTAATGATCGATACAAGGTGGAGAAGCTAGGCGAGCATGAGGGTCCAGTTAACACAAGCGTTAGTGCTGACAATTTAAAGGAATGGCGAACCAGTTATCATGACGAAGACTCCGACGACGAATGGGAAAATGATGAACAGCAGTGCGCAGGGGATCAAAATGATGAAGAGCAGCGCGCAGGAGCGGCTGAATGCAGGATGGCCGAGTTTGTAGGATTACCCTGTGCAAAAGGTAATCACACGAGTTGGTAGTATTACCCTGTGAAACAAGTAATCACATGGTCAACAAAAGGGGAAATATTATAGCAAAAGAAGTATAAATCCAACGACAATTCTACAATCAGTCTCTTTTATCCTACAAGCAGTCAAAGGTGATATTTGGGAATCAACAATCAAAGGCGATATTCAAGATCAACAATCAAAGGCGTTACTTAAGCTGGATTCTACAATCAAAGGTGATTAATCTAATTGGACAGAAAGGCGATAATTGTTTAACAATAAAATATCAACATATTAGAAGACAATATTTCATTTTGGAGAAAATATAAATAAATCTTTAGTACAAAGCAGTTGTGGTTTTATTTAAACATTGATCCCACATATATATATATATATATATATATATATACATATATAAATATATATATTCATATATATATATATATATATATATATATATATATATATATATATATATATATATATATATATATATATATATATATATATATATATATATATATTATATATATATATATATATATATATATATATATATATATATATATATATATATATATATATATATATATATATATATATATATATATATATATATACATGTATATATATATATATATATATATACATATATATATATATATATATATATATATATATATATATATATATATATATACACCTATCCCCCGATTTACACGCCACTCATGGCGTGTAAATCGGGGGATAGGTGTATATATATAACACGTTTTAACACGTTTAACGACTTTACACGGTTTTTGAAATCAAAATTTCCAAAAAAAAAAAGTTCAAAAAAAAAAACAAATTTTGGTATTACACGCACTTATATCTACTTTATTTTAATTAAACCTTCTGGTATACCATATACATACAGGTTGTAATTAAAACAAGAAAACAAGAAAGCTGTACAAAAAACGCATTTGAGTGTTCAAAGCAAAATTTTGAAAATACATGTTGATGTAAATCAGCAAAGGTATGTAAGAGATTCTCTATGTAAATCAGTTGATTTTAAGCAATATATCGTTATTAGCTAGATACAAAATGCGTAGGTGTATCAATGGTCATAGTTAATTTGTAAGTAAATAATTATATCTGTTGACATACGCGTTAACGTGAGATATACAACAGTGGCAATAGCAGTGAGATCTTATTCTATCATATAATGAAATATTGGGGTCTGTCATATTTTATTAAATGATTGGATTTATTGTTTAGTTATCAATTCAAAAAATTGAAAGAACACAAACAATTAAAATTAGCGTCCAGCAACATCGTTGAACGCATGTTGTTGCGGTGACCGTGATGTTAAAAGTTTTTATTTGTTGTTTTGATACATATTGTAATTCCTACTACACAACACATTTTATTTAAAAAAAATAAAAACAATGGAAAATAAATTAATGGTATGGCTTGAAGACCAATATCAAAGACGTATTCCAATTGGTACCAGTATCATAACTAGTAAGACTTTAAAATTTTTGGAATGTGAAACAGTTGCCATCTACTTAAATAGATCTACTCCATCTACTCAAATACAATGCCTTTTAAGTTTTATTGCAAGTCATGGTTGGTTCGAAATATTTAAACACGGGCAAAATTTAAAATTAAAAAGCGCATCTACTGATTTAGATACAGCACAACAGTATGTACCCACTAAAATTGACTGAAATTAATTCCGGTACATCTTACTGTCCTGCAGCCAAATTCTGTAACTGTGAAGTGGTGAAGCGTTAAAAATTCCATCGTTTCTGTTCGTTTAAAAACTTATCACTTCACCGCTTCACAGTTACAGAATTTGGCTGCTGATCAGGTTTTTACTACTAAAGAGTGATAAGGCTTATGTGGCAAAGCGTTCAGGTAAAAAGGAATAAACAAATCTTTTCTTTTATTGGAATGCCAATACAAAAGCTTGGTTAAAGCCACATTGTTCATTGATTTGTCTCATAACTCTTACGTACCAGAAGTAAAATAGTATTTAATCAAAATAATATTTAAGGTTCTTCTTTTACTGGATAATGCTCCATGTCATCCTCAAGATTTGCAGCTTACAAATGGATAAATTGTATTTCTACCCAAAATTAAAACTTCTTTATTGCAACCATTATACCAGAAGATAATAAATAATGCAACTACTTTCAACAACATAATTCGAAATCCGATTATTGAACTAGCTCTCTGATTTCTGCGAACTTTCAACGAATTTTTAAGTCAATTTTGAAGATGTTTGCAAGATTTAGCTAAAAAGAAAGCACAGTAATTACAGATTTAACTTCCAAGTCGCACCGAACTGAATCAAGTTAAGTTAGGTTTGATTTAGGTCAACGTGCTAGTATGTGCATGTATAATTACTTTTTATTTTTCTCTGAATTTCTTATTGGTTATGTTGCATGTTTTTGTTTGAAAATCAATTTAACTGTTATGTCGATATCTTATGTGATTAAACTGGTACTTTTATGTTTTAGCGAATCTGTTTGTCGCCCAAGAAATGACCAAAAACCCACGTTTTTCGTTTAACACGGTTTTCCATACAAAATTTATATTTTCGATTAACACGTTTTTATCAGGAACGTATCTACCGTGTAAAACGGGGGATAGGTGTATATATATATGTATATATATATGAGCAATTTCACGCAAGTTCAGCAAATTTTTGGGAAATTTTGACTTGCCCCCTTTTAATTTTGATTATTTTTTGTTTATGGATAGTCTTTCATAAATAAAAAAGACAAGTTCTCTTAGAATTTTTTTTTTCGACCAGGGTCTTCACAGGGTGCCCCTCATTTTTTTGTTATTTTGTGATGTGAGTGCATTTTGACGAGCGATTGTAGAAAAACTACTAAATCGATAAATGATATGTCGTTGAATAGGTATTAGAACAAAGTTTTTAAAAATGTACACTGTTAGTTTTTTGAAATAATTTTTAACGGTGTAACATAAGAAAAAAAC
>CAVNZG010001632.1:0-30282 GCA_963693315.1 Diogma glabrata
AATAAATTTAATTCGTCTATAACGTTTTTATTTATGATCCGATTTGTGTGAAAAATCTTTAAAATCTAAGCTACACTAAGATCAGTTAGCAGTGAAAATTTTAAATTAATCCATCTGCGAATAAAACAGCCTTAGGCTCCTCAAAATTTTTCGTTAACGTATTAATATATAAGATAGACAAACATTTCCTTTAACTTTTCAGTATGACATTAATCCAGAAGTTCGGGTTTGATTGCCTGATCTATATTTCATTCTAATATGAAAAAGGTAACAAAATTATGAACAATTGTACTTGTTTATAGTCTTAGTTTCCACAATTCTATTAACAGCAACAGTGTGTATTGTTATAAGTAATTTATAATAAAATCAATAATTTTTCCTTCATATCAATAAACTGATCAAAAAATAATTGAATTCCTGTTTTTAAAAGATTTCGTTTTTTTATCAATCACTTCAAATATCAAAATTTTCTACGATACCATTAAAATGGACACCATGAATGCATTAATTTTGTTCTTGAATTAAATAACTATTTCTACTCTTTGAATCACATTATACAACTGCACTATTAAATCTGTCTAATTTTACCTTTCATTATTGGTAATTAAATTAATTTTAATTAAACGAACATTTAATAGTTAAATTCTTAGAGTCAATCAAATCAGCTTGACAGCAGTGGCGTAGCTAACATGGGTGGCACCCGGGGCGGATATTGTGGTGTCACCCCAAGAATTAAAACTGTCAAAATGAATAAAAAGTCAATAAACGTGGGGGGGGGGGGGGGGGGGGGGTGTTTCAATATAAAGCAACAAAAATTTTCATAGAACGAAAAAATTATATTGTAATATGTAAAACATTTCCATAATATGGAGTCAACTTAAGTAAATTAAATAAGTGATGCAGAAGTTTCAACTTCGAAATTATTATCACCTCAACGGCGTAATCGATAGCGTGTCGGCCTAAAGATTCGAACCAGGCACTGAGGAGGAAGGTTCGAGTTCATCCGAAACACGAAAAATGCGAAGTGGAGTTTTTTTCTGAGAAACTTCCAACCATACCTTTGAATTGAAAACATTTTAATTACTTCTTTACTTACTTGAGTTAAATTGATCTCAAAAAATCCCCAATATTGTAATATATTTTTTTAAATACAAGAAAAGTGCAACGTACAAATATAATAAATAAAAACAATTATGTATAGTATTATTTCATTCTTCGGAATATTTCTTTTTTGCGTAAATTTTTTTAGGAGGTTACTATTGTTGTTGAAAAGGTCATGAAATATTCCACAAGAATTTGTTAAATTATATTTCACACATTAAATGGCTTTTAATGTCTCAAGTAGAGTTTGTGCTCGAAAAATTCGGTCGAGGAAGATTTGTTATCTTGAACTAATGATTTGTTATCTTGTACTGGAGTACGCTGGGCTTGTCACTCTCGTAGATCAAAAACAAAAACATTTACAAATCAATAAAATTAAAAACTTTACGCATGAACGTAAAAGTCAAGTTAAAACAACTAAACTTTGACGGATTATTTTATTTTTTAAATTTTATATAAATAATTGAAATGTATGAATAAGTTTATATTATATAATCTTAATTACAATTTCAATAGAAGACAAAGTGGAACTCAATTTATGTTTAGTGTTTACTACAATATTGATATTGATTGTCATATAATTCGAATTTATTTATATGTTATATATTTAAACTAAAGAAAATGTTTTATTTAGCATAAATAAATTGCTTAAATTTAATTTTGAGTAACGAAATTCTGTTTTTTTTTTAAATCGGGAGATTTTTTAAATGAAGCGGGACGCGGGACAAATTGTTAAAAATCAGGACTGTTCCGCCAAAAGCGGAAATATTCAAGCTTGTGCTTTGCAATACAATCCAAGCACAATTTATTCACCTTAAAACATCATTCCAAAACAAAAGATAGCAAAGAAATATAAAATCATACACAATCACCACGCATAAGGTTCTGTGCAGCGCCTCTAGTGTCTACATTTTCTTGTTGATCACTTAATTTCTCAATTGCAGCCACAATCCCATTAAAATTTTCATCCAATACTTTAACTGAAGCATAATGAGCATCCCAACGCGTTGTTGAGAGTCTTTTAAAAGTTGCTTTGCTGTGTTTAACAAGCACTTCCCAGCAGCTAGTCGAAGCAGAAAAAATGTAAACATTCCACTGTTCCGAAAAATGTTACAAAAGCTACATTTTGTGCAAATGAGTGTTGGTCACATAAATTAATTGAATGATCTATACCCCAACAAATATTGCTTTGTTGTTTTTTGCTTTAATAATAGCTTGCACTCCTTCATGTAGCCCACTCATAACAGCTGCATTATCATAATCTTGGGAACGACAATTAATAACATCTAAACCGTCATTTTCAAGATTTTTAAGAATTTCATCGCTTAAAGCAGCGGCTTTTTTTCCAAGTAAAGGAAAAAGTCCCAGGAATACTTCTTTGATTTCCACTTTTCTATCATCAATTTTCACATAACTTCTGACATTTGATCAATATGTGAAATGTCAGATGTGCTATCAACCATAATTCCAAAATATTTATATTTTTTAAATATTTAATTCAAGATGTGTTCTTTTAATACTACATCATACTTTGACAGTAGTTTGATAATTGATTAGTTCTAAGAAATTGCCTTTATTTAAAAGCTTTTTCCTTCATCATTTCCACGAAATGCTAGGTTTTCTTTAGATAAAAACAAAGTTATATCCAATAATCTGGATAAAAGATGTTTCCACTTCTGTTTTTCATTATCTATTAATAGCAAGACTGCGTCTCCTATCGTTTTATGAACCTCGTTTCCAAAGTTTTCCGCTTTTTAAAATTGGGTTATTCTAAAAATTGCGAAGCCGTTTTTCAATAAAATTAAAATACATAAATGTAAAGTTCGTGAAAATTGGCATTATGTAATTTTAACTTACAATTAAAACGAATTGAAAAAACTAAAGTCAGTCTTCATCCTCAATAATGATAATATGCCCAAAAACCTAAAATTCGTTTAGAAATTTCGTTTTTAGGGTTCCGTTTTTTATACGGAACACTATTGGTGAGAGTAAAACGTGTTTTTCACATTATATCGATTATCTCGTAAACTATAAATGCTATGGACTTGAAATTTGGCATGCGTATAAAACTAACCTGTCCACATGAAATGACGGATACAAATAAAACTAAAGTGGTTTTCGTCTGGTTTACAGGGCTGAGATGTGAGACCTTTGAGAAAATACATTTTTTTATAGATTCAAGTAGGGTATCATGTGAAAGGGCTTTATTTCAGTATTCCATAAAAATTTATTTTGGAATTTTACACCTCACCCTGTTTTGTATAATTTTGAATAATGACGTTTTTTTCGCGTTTTCTTGCCTCGATTAGCTCCGAACCTATCTGATCGAAAATTTTCAAATGTACTTGGAATGATAGAAAAATTAGTACGTTTTTAATAAACAATATAAAAAAGTGTCATATTTCCATACTTAGATTTATTAAGGGGGTGGAAATGAGGAGGGGTAAAAACACTATTTAAAATGTGGTCAAGTGGGGTGTCATTTGAAAGAGCACTTAATTTAAAAAACAAAGCAATTTTTTTTAGAATTTTGCGATGCCCAGGTTTTGAGTTATAGTAAAAAAAGTGCGAATTTAGACCGTTCCCCCCCCCCCCCCTACGTTTCGACACTGATTGACAGAAAAATTTGTAAAAATTCACAGAGTTAGGAAATTGGCTAAATTTTGTAAGAAAACTATAGTGAAGTCTCCAATAATTATATTTCTGTGTGTTTAGGGGACCGGGGTAAAGGGGGTAAAAAAAAAACTTTTTTTGACCCAAGCGAGAGGGGTGTCATTTGATAGAGCACCTAATTGGAATTCGCTGCAATTTTTTTTAGAATTTTGCGGTGGCCAGTTTTTGAGTTATTGTCGAAAAAGTGCAAAGTCCAGACCGTTCCCCCCCCCATGCGTTTCGACACTGATTGACAGAAAAATTTGTAAAAATTCACAGAGTTAGGAAATTTGCTAAATTTTGTAAGAAAACTATAGCGAAGTCTCCAATAATTATATTTCTGTGTGTTTAGAGGACCGGGGTAGAGGGGGTAAAAAAAAACTTTTTTTTACCCAAGCGAGTGGGGTGTCATGTGAAAGAGCACCTAATTTTAAATTCGTTGCAGTTTTTTTTAGAATTTTGCGGTGCCCAGTTTTTGAGATATTGTCGAAAAAGTGCAAAGTCCAGACCGTTCCCCCCCCATGCGTTTCGACACTGATTGACAGAAAAATTTGTAAAAATTCACAGAGTTAGAAAATTTGCTAAATTTTGTACGAAAACTATAGCGAAGTCTCCAATAATTATATTTCTGTGTGTTTAGAGGACCGGGGTAGAGGGGGTAAAAAAAAACTTTTTTTTACCCAAGCAAGTGGGGTGTCATGTGAAAGAGCACCTAATTTGAAATTCGTTGCAGTTTTTTTTAGAATTTTGCGGTGCCCAGTTTTTGAGATATTATCGAAAAAGTGCAAAGTCCAGACCGTTCCCCCCCCATGCGTTTCGACACTGATTGACAGAAAAATTTGGAAAAATTCACAGAGTTAGGAAATTTGCTAAATTTTGTACGAAAACTATAGCGAAGTCTCCAATAATTATATTTCTGTGTGTTTAGGAGACCGGGGTAGAGGGGGTAAAAAAAATTTTTTTTGACCCAAGCGAGTGGGTTGTCATTTGAAAGAACATCTAATTTGAAATTCGTTGCAGTTTTTTTTAGAATTTTTCGGTGCCCAGTTTTTGAGTTATTGTGAAAAAAGTGCAAAATTCACACCGTTCCCCCCCATACGTTTCGACACTGGTAGACAGAAAAATTTGTAAAAATTCACAGAGTTAGGTAATTTGGCAAATTTTGTACAAAAACTATAGCGAAGTCTCCAATAATTATATTTCTGTGTGTTTAGAAGACCGGGGTAGAGGGGGTAAAAAAAAACTTTTTTTTACCCAAGCGAGTGGGGTGTCATTTGAAAGAGCACTTAATTTGAAATTCGTTGCAGTTTTTTTTAGAATTTTGCGGTGGCCAGTTTTTGAGATATTGTCAAAAAAGTGCGAAATTCAGACTGTTCCCCCCCATACGTTTCGACACTGATTGACATAAAAATTTGGAAAAATTCACAAAGTTAGGAAATTGGCTAAATTTTGTATGAAAACTATAGCGAAGTCTCCAATAATTATATTTCTGTGTGTTTAGAGGACCGGGGTAGAGGGGGTAAAAAAACTTTTTTTGACCCAAGCGAGTGGGGTGTCATTTGAAAGTACATCTAATTTAAAATTCGTTGCAATTTTTTTTAGAATTTTTTGGTGCCCAGTTTTTGAGTTATTGTGAAAAAAATGCAAATTCACACCGTTCCCCCCCATACGTTTCGACACTGGTAGACAGAAAAATTTGTAAAAATTCACAGAGTTAGGTAATTTGGCAAATTTTGTACAAAAACTATAGCGAAGTCTCCAATAATTATATTTCTGTGTGTTTAGAAGACCGGGGTAGAGGGGGTAAAAAAAAACTTTTTTTTACCCAAGCGAGTGGGGTGTCATTTGAAAGAACATCTAATTTAAAATTCGTTGCAGTTTTTTTTTAGAATTTTGCGTTGCCCAGTTTTTGAGTTACTGTTGAAAAAGTGCAAAATTCAGACCGTCTCCCCTCCATACGTTTCGACACTAAATGACAGAAAAAATTGGAAAATTTCACAGAGTTAGGAAATTTGGTAAGTTTTGTATGAAAACTACAGCACAGTTTTTGAGTTATGGATAAGAAAGGGCTAAATTCAGATCGTGCCGCCGCCTACCTTTCGACGATGACTGACTGAAAAATTTGAAAATATTTACAGAGACAGGAATATTGGTAAATTTTGAATGAAAATCATATCGAAGACTCAAATAATTATATTTCTGTGTGTTTATGGGATGGGTGTGGGGAGGGAAAAAAACCATTTTTGACCCAAATGAGTGGGGTGGCATATGAAAGAGCACTTAATTTAAGAAATGTTACAATTTTTTTAGAATTTTGCAATGCAGCGTTTTTGTGTTATTAAAAAAAAATATTTTTAGTATGTAGCCTTTCCACACCCCTAAATTTCAACACTCGATTGACCGAAAAAATAATCAAATTTAATCCATTTACAAGCTGGTGTAATTGAATCTTTTTTAAGTTACCAAAACATCTATGGATAATATTTAACCTGAATTAACATTTTTTTTGCCATTTTTGATCAATGTAGATTTGATTGTAATTTACTATTGACATTTACAATTATCATTTATTTTGTTATGTGTCTATGGTCTGAAAATATAAGGACATTACAACACAACTTTTTGTCAATAATTTTTGATATTGTGTTCTTTTACATTCACGGAACCCTTGACGAGCGAATTTTATTCGCACTTGTCTGACTTTTTTTCTACTAATATACTCTTCTTATATTATAGTCAAGAACGTAAACGAAATATATCTTATAAAACCTTCTATGTAAAATGTTCAAAATGTTACCATTTACAATCAGTAAGACGAATACCACAGAAAAAATCCAATTACAATTCGAAATTATTAGAGGTACGTTTTACTCCAGACAACGGACAAAAATCCAATGATGCCCAGGTTTTGTACAATGTGTACAATCCATCCTTTTAAATTCGTCATATTGGACAGATGTCCAAGATCCGGAATCATATCCATCATATAATTGACTAGATGGAAATTAATGCCAGATTTTGTCCAATTAGTCCCATATCTTCTTATGTATCACAATTAAAAAATGGATTTGATTAACATAAATTCAATTTTTTTTTATTTTGTTAAAGCAATACACTTATGTATTTGACAAATGATTTCTTTATTGCAATATTGCAATGTTATTAAATATTTTTGTCTTATTAAATTTTATCATTAATATTATAAAACTGAAAACAAACAGGATGAGTATGTATCTACCTATAAAAATTTGCAAAACTATAGTAATTGCATAACTACTATTTTATTCCACAGTAATTATTTATGTGTCCATTCGAAAACGATCCATTCCAATTCACGAGTTTCAAGATAAAGGAAAAAAAAAATTAATTTGAGATTATTTACAAACATGGTGATTTGATTGCTTATTGGCTTCCGTAGGTGGTTGCAATTAATTTGTTTGAAATGTATAACATATTAGGTAGTTAGTTTAAGCTGATATTTTAGAAATAATTTTGGAATAGAGACATAATTTTGGAATAAAACAGAACTCAAGAGTGCCACCCTATCGACACAGGGTGCCACATTATCGACAGAGACCACTTTTCGTATACATTATTCAGCATATGTGTTTTCAGACCTGGTCGTTAAACAATCATTCTTGCATACTAAATAATGTACCGTAAAAGAAAACGGTTAATATGGTATCTATAGGAATATTTAAAGCTATTGAGTAATTGTGGTGATGGTATTCAATGCTCAACATGTTGATTCGATTAAAAAAAAAAGAAATACACACACATTGTTGAAATTTTATTTTACGTAATAACTCAAAAATTTTAAAAAGTAGAATAGATCCTTTTTGAACCAATAGGACACATTTATAGGACACATTATAAGTTATCACAATTTATAAAAGTTTTTTTACGGTCGGGTGTCACCCATTTTGGGGCGGAACCCCCCTGCCCCCCGCCCTCCCGGCACCAGTTTTTTCTGAGAAATTTCAAACCATACCTTTGAATTGAAAAACTTCCAGTCACTTCTTTACTTACTTGAGCTTAATTGATCTCGAAAATCCCAAATAAATTCTATTTAATAGTGAATTCTTTTCTACTTGTTCGGTACAAGCTCCGACTCCGGATTATCGAAATTTGTTTTTTTTTGTATTGCTATTTTTACAAAAGAATACAAATATCGTCAATTCTGTGTTGGAACTTGTACCGAACAGGTAGAAAAGAATTCACTATAAGTTTACAGTGAAAAACAATATATTCCAGTTAAGGTAGAAACGCAACATGGACGATAACGTCGGACGATAAAAAGAACGTCTAAAATCGTCGGACGATTTCGCCCGTGTTGTGTTTCTAGCTTTAATAATAGCTTTACAAATTACAGCGAAAATGTAATGACCAACGGTTATGAAAAAAAAGAATATCATCATATATCTAGAAACACAACACGGGCGAAATCGTCCGACGACGACGTTAGTAACATTAGAATACACAGGATGCATACATGTCAAACACAACTACAGCGATAAACGAAAAAGTTTTTTTCGTCGGAGAAAATTTAGATTCTATTTCTAATTTATCGTCGACGATGATTATTGCCAGGTATCAATTTTATTTTTATTTGGCTGCAAGGGTAATTTTTAATGTTATTGTGACAGTGCCGCCAACTGAAAAATATGATTTGCTGATGTTTTTCGCGTTTCTGAGGTTGTAATCATTTTGTTTTGAGTTGTCAACTGAATTTTCAGTTTATGTTCAAAGTTCGGTTTTATTCATTTATATATTTTCATAATTTGTATTTTGTATTTTATTTTTAAAATTAGTAATTAGTAGAAAATTATTATTATTTATTTATTAGTAAAAATTAGTTATTTTTAAAATTGAAATTTGTGAAATTCATTTTGACAAAGAACAAAGTATTTTAGCTTATGCAATTTTATTTTTGACAGCTTTTCACGCTGACGCCTTTGTTATGGTTACAACAGCGAAATTTTAGACGTTATCGTCCGTGTTGTGTTTCTACCTTAAAACACACAATTTGTTGGTTTGTATAAATGAAATAAAAAATTTTGCCAATAAATCAATTTTTCATAAAAAAAATCTACATTTTACATTACAACTATAAAAATGTTACATTAAAAAAATTGTAGTTGGTGAAATCCAAATTTTACAATTTTTATCGAATTTTACCAATTTTGTGAAAATATTGATGTAATTGTAGAATTGTAAGTTTGGTGGAATAGGCCACTGGTGTCGGTCGATTAAATGAATGCAAAGAAATGGGTTAAACAACTAGATCAGATTCTCACTGTGTGTAATAATCTTCCTATAAAATGGAGTTGGTAGCCAACGCAGTGTGAAAGTGGATATGATATATGAGCTAAAGTGAGAAGAAATCAGTGTGATGTGTCTATTCAACGGATACCATCGCATTGTCTGATCACTAGAAATAAAAAAGAATATAACTAAAAGGGGAAGATTGGGAAAAGGGAAAGTTTGAATAAGCAAGCACTTGTGTGTGAGAAGAAGGATGCAAGATTGTATTTATGATGTTTCAGGAAATGATTTTGCAAAATTCGATTGACTGAAATCTTAAAATTAGATAGAATGGGAACAGATATGTGTATGAGTTTATAAGAATGAATGAAATAGAATAGAACATACGAATCGGGTTTTGTCTATATTTTGCTTATATTATAGCTATTCTTCAACTTTTGTTCCTTTTTGGGTTTCCGTTTTTTATACGGAACACTATTGGTGAGAGTAAAACGAGTTTTTCACATTATATCGATTATCTCGTAAACTATAAATGCTATGGACTTGAAATTTGATGTGCATATAAAACTTATCTGTCCACATAAAATGATGGATACAAATAAAACTAAAGTGGTTTTAGTTTGGTTAACAGGGCTACGATGGGATACCTTTGAGAAAATACATTTTTTTATAGATTCAAGTAGGGTATCATATGAAAGGACTTCATTTCATTATTCCTTAAAAATTTATTTTGGAATTTACACCTCACCATTTTTTTGTATAATTTAGAATAATGACGTTTTTTCGTGTTTTCTTACCTCGATTAGCTCCAAACCTATCCTATGGAAAATTTTCAAATGTATTTGGAATGATAGAAAAATTAGTAAGTTTTTAATAAAAAATATAAAATAGTGTCATATTCTCATAATTAGATTTATTAAGGGGGTGGAAATGAGGAGGGGTAAAAACACTATTTAAAATGTGGTCAAGTGGGGTGTCATTTGAAAGAACACTAAATTTAGAAAACAAAGCAATTTTTTTTAGAACTTTGCGATGCCCAGTTTTTGAGTTATAGTAAAAAAGTGCGACTTTCAGACCGTCCCCCCTCCCCCCTACGTTTCGACACTGATTGTAGAAATTTGTAGAAATTTCACAGAGTTTCACAGAGAAATTTGGTAAGTTTTGTATAAAAAAAAACAGCACAGTTTTTGAGTTATGGATAAGAAAGGGCAAAATTCAGATCGTGCCGCTCCCTACGTTTTGACAATGATTGACAGAAAAATTGAAAAATATTCACAGAGACAGGAATATTGGTAAATTTTGAATGAAAATCATAGCGAAAGCTCAAATAATTATATTTCTGTGTGTTTATGGGATGGGTGTGGGGAGGGAAAAAAAAACCATTTTTGACCCAAATGAGTGGGGTGTCATATTAAAGAGCACTTCATTTAAAAAATATTACATTTTGTTTTACAATTTTGCAATGCACAGTTTTTGTGTTATTGAAAAAAAATATTTTTAGTATGTAGCCTTTCCACCCCCCTAAATTTTAACACTCGATTGACCGAAAAGATAATCAAATTTAATCCATTTACAAGCTGGTGTAATTGAATCTTTCTTAAGTTACCAAAAACATCTATGGATAATATTTTACCTGAATTAACATTTTTTTTGCCATTTTTGATCAATGTAGATTTGACTGTAATATACTATTGACATTTACAATTTAACATTTATTTTGTTATGTGTCTATGGTCAAGAAATATAAGGACATTACAACACAATTTTTTGTCAATAATTTTTGTTATTGTGTTCTTTTACATTCACGGAACCCTTGACGAGCGAATTTTATTCGCACTTGTCTGACTTTTTTTTTGCTATTTTGCTATTTTATTATATGCTATTTTTTGTCTATCTGTATTTAATGGGTAATATGGCTCCAATGAAGGGAAAATAAATTTGAAAAAAAGTTTAAACATTTCGCCTAGTTCAACTCCAACACAATATTTCTATTTTATAATTTTTACAAATTTTACTGAAGTGGAAATCATTCGCCAGGCCAAATCAAAATGCTTGCCATTGATTATAAGAAAAGGTTAAAGAAAAGGTTTAAGGTTAGTATTAAATACAGTTTTCTAGCAATTGGTATCAAGAAATAAATATACATAAACATATTCTGAGTCAAAAAACTTATGGCTCATGAGGGGATCGAACCCTCGACTTTCGCGTTATTAGCACGACGCTCTAACCAACTGAGCTAATAAGCCTGTATTTTAAGCACAAATAAATTGCTCGCTGTTTTTTATTTCACAGCATAGTTAAAATTATCAATGCTTATCATTGAAAGTCAAAACCATTTTTGAAACTATTATTTCATACAAAAATAAAAAAAGTTGTTTTCATTTTCAAATACCATTGCACTAGTTTTACGTAAAATTACCACAAACAGTTTACCGATAAATTTACATCTGTACCACTCCCCATACACTACTATATCCAAAATCTTTCAAAACTATAGAAAACACGCTATATGCGTTATGCCTGCGTTACAAGGTTGATTGTACAAGTAAGGTTCTGCATTATTAACATAGAAAAATATATACATGTATTTACACAAATTAGTTTAGAAAAATATTTTTTGAGAAAATTAATCCAAGCAGTTGTTATTTTTTTCAAGTTTCTAGGCAACCAATTCTTTTTTAATTTCTATATTCATTTATTTAAAACATTGTTTTTATTTCAATTCATGACAATTCTAAAAAATGTGTAGTAAGAAAATTTATTTAAAGCAATATGGAAGGCTTACTAAAAACATGTTTTATTTCAAATTGAAACGCGATTGTCTCAACCTCGCCGTGGGAGCAGATATGATGAGTAGCACTCCGAAATTGATTCAACGGCTCTACAGTTACAGCACGATGTAGTTGAGACAACTTCGGTCTGAAAGAGATAAGTATTACACATTCTCGAGCCAAAAGTGAAATTCCTACCCCCACTTTTTGGCATTTCTTGACGCTTTAGTAAAATGTATGTCTGTAAAATGTATGTCTCGGCTGGCGCCTCGATTTGCAAACTCCACATCCGTCCAAAATATTTAGCTTTACGTCTTAGCATCATAATGTACTATTATATAAATGTTATGTTGTTTTTTATCAATTTGATTTTCTTTGGTATCTGTTAATAAAATTTATAAATACTTCTAACTACAACATACTTATAAATGAGGAATATTTTTCACAAGTAATATATATATTACTATGTGGTATGAAAGATCTAAGTATTACAATCTCGAGCTAAATGTGAAAATTGCCCACTTTTTGACGTTTTTCGACGTTTCATAAAGTGGTCATAACGATTCTAAGACAGCAAAAAATTAAAGGCATTTATAAATAAAAGCAAAATAATTCAAAAAATTTATTATTCAAATAGTTATACAAAATTTAATTTTCTTCCCGCCGACCTTTATTGTTTTTCCATAATTCATAAACGATAACTAAATCAATTTCGATTTCGGCAATAATTTGTATTTTAATCCTCATTAAACAGTTTCTTTCACAATCAGCACTGTTAGCTTGAAAAGTCCCACATATTTCCACAAGAAACCTAATTTTACTAAACTCATCACCATTAAGCCCGACGGATAGTATACTACTGAAATTTTTAGCAGTTTTTTCTTGCAGTTGTAGTTGTAGTTCTTGTTTCTTGTAGTTTTTCGGCAATTAAAAACTTAAACATGGAGTATTCTTTTAACATTTTTTCTCGTACTTCATCATTCAGGGGATAAATTTCAGAATATTTTTGTCCAAAACTAAAATCTGTTACGTTGGTTGCGATTGCATTGGAATCAAAGGCATACCAATCTTTCACCTCTTTTGATGGAAATCGCTTTGTTAGATGATGACATACACTCAGAGAATTTTGTTAGTAAATTTAATAACCGCCCGTTTAAAAAAGGGGTAATAAGTTATTTTATCAATCTGATAACGATTTTTACTAAAGTAATTGCCACATTCGTTCGATTAAAACTTTTTATTATTATTTTCATAAAAATGTTTATTAAAATAAAAATACGGTCAATATTATTAAAAAAATCACAACGGTTGATTAAACTAATAACCAATTTTTATTAAAATAATGAATTCAGACAGTTAAAAAAAAATCATGTGATTAACGTAGAGCTATTAAAATAAAAACATAAATTATTGTTTTTGTAGTTAATTTTAATAACCATTTTATTAGATTAATCATCGACGTTTTTACTTTCAAAACGTAGGTTATTAGATTAATAATAGTATACATTAATCTAACTTTAGGTTATTATTTTTAATAACGATTAATAAAATCTTGGTAAGAATTACAGTTTATATACAGACGCTAAATAAACAACTTTAAAAAATATTTAAAAGTTTTGTGAAAAGTTAAAAGTGTTGTTAAGAAAATTGAAGAAGTAAGATTCTTTTATTAAACAATAAGAAATTTGATTTAAAACAAAAACAAATAGTTGGCAAGTAAACGAATTCATACGTTTGGAATATGAAACTTTGTAAATTTTTGTGCTGTCTATTCCGTGTTAAAAAAAATTGGTTTTTCAGTTCCTGAAGCAGATTCATCAGAACATGTAAAAATTTTGTTCGATGAACTGAGTAGTTGGGCTGAAATTGAGTCTGCATGGGACAGGACTAAACAACTGAGACTCAGCGACATTTAAAAATTAAAATCAACATCGGAAATTTTAACCTAATGGAAGCAATTTAAATTACCGCTTAGTTATAAACTGGTAATTAATAATTCAATATTAGTATATTTCAATAACATTTTAATTATAATAATATTCATTTTAAAATCTTCAGATAGACATTTATTTTAAGGTGGAAACATTGAAAGCCAGCGATTTTGGTTGTAAATTACCAACATTTATTTAGAAAACTCAGCCCATTTTTTAAGAACAAATTAAAGATGAAAAGTTAAGAGAGATTGTTGAAAAGCTTCGAATACAGAGAATATATTACAGAAAGTAAGTTTTTTAAATTTGTTTTTTTTGGCTCCAAAAATTTGAAAATCACATACAACAGAAACAGAATTTTTTGCTGTCAAATTTGTATGATATTCTGTTTCTGTTTTCTGATGTATTTGAATATCCGACTGTAAGTTAAAAAGTTGTTTTTGGACATGTCATTTGTAATTTTTAGGGTTCCGTTTTTTATACGGAACACTATTGGTGAAAAAATTCACAGAGAATAAATTGAAAAAATTCACAGAGACAGGAAGTTTGCTATATTTTGAACGAAAATTATAGCGAACTCTCAAATAATTATATTTCTGTGTGTTTAAGGGATGGGTGTAAGGGGGGTAAAAAAAACTTTTTTGACCCAAGCGAGTGGGATGTCATTTGAAAGAACCCCACATTTAAGAAACATTGCAATTTTTTTTAGATTTTTGCGATCCATAGTTTTTTAGTTATTGTTAAAAAAGTTTTATTTTAAGTATATGTATACCACCACTACCCTAAATTTTGACTCTGATTTATAGAAAAAATATTCTCAATTTAAACCATTAAAAAACTGGCTAAATCTTTCTTTAGTTAAAATAAACAGATATGGATAATATTTAACCTTAATACCGCATTTACAGCGACATAGCAAGTTAGTAGATGTAATACAAATCAGTGCTATAAACATTTTTTATTTTAAGAGCTTGCAACTAATTTGAGATCTAGTTTTACTGTCTAGTAAATTATTTTCAAATTAATATTGACGTTGTAAACACCATTGCAAATAAAAATTTTTGATTTCCACACCGTTTCCTGTTCCTAAAAATTTTAGATTATCAAATTTCTTTTCTCCGTCAAATATTTTTCAACAATCAGAGAAAGAACTTGAGGAATGGTCTAGTTATCATATTTTTATTGCTTTTTTAAAAGTTTGACAGATAGCAATTTAAACTAAACTAAATTAAAATATGTTTATTTTATAAAAGATTTATTTTGATATCTACGCTGTAAACTCATATTAAATATGACAAAATGTAAATTAATATCCTATCTACTAGTTTGCTATGTCACTGTAAATGCGGTATAAGTAACAATTTTTGTGTCATTTTTGATCAATGTATATAGATGTCATTGACATTTACTATTGACGTCTACGATTAAATATTTATTCTGTTATTCGTCCATAGTCTGGCGATATAAAGACTTTACAACACAACTTTATGTCATTTATTTTTGACATTGTGTTCTTTTACATTCACGGAACCCTTGGCGAGCGAATTTTATTCGCACTTGTCCGACTTTTTTTGAGTGAAAACAATTAAACCTATTCAATGTTAGAGTCTGTAATAATATAATTATTTTTCTGTTTTATATTATTTAGATGGTATTCTGTTATCAACTATGTATTTACTGCACAGGATTCTCCGTCCAACCAACAAAACTTGAGATTCGAGATTCTCCAAACAGTTTGGCCATTATAGGTGAAACTTTTCAAAATGTTGAAGAGATGTTACAAAAGTATTTGGATCAAAAATTACCAATTCAGCTTCTTTTGTTAATTACTGGATCTAGAACTAAGCCAATACTAGTATGTTTTGATAATGTACGGTATGAAGTTTTATACATCATGGAAAGCAGTTGATGTGTGCTTCAAAATATTTTATTTATTCAACTTAAAATATCCGCTGATTGCGGACCAATTTTGGAATTTTATCCAAAAGTATTTTTATACATTGAAAGGCGAAAAAGAAATAGCACATTATTCGATCAATTTGTTGGTTGATTTGTTAAATTAAAATCAATAATATATATTATTAGTTTAACTATGTAAATTTATTTTTTAATTAATTAATAATAAAAAATGTAGTAAAATATAATATATTTTACTATATTTTTTATTTTATATACGAACATAGACTCCTTTTTTTCTTTTAATTTTTGTCACATATAAATTTAAAAATACTTTAAAACAAAATTATGAATTATTTTAAAATTAAAACTGTGAAATATAAATACTTTAAAATTAAATGAAAATAAATGAAATAAATAAAATTGTTAATAAAAAATTTATGTTTTCTTTTATTTAAATTAAATAATTTTGATTATTAATTTAATAAGTTCCATTATTAATTTAATAACATCTTATTATTAATTTAATAAGAACCTTTTATTAATCTAATTAGATTGCATTATTAATCTGATAACCTAATATTATTTTAAAAATAACTTTATTATTCTAATAATATATGTCATTTATCCAATGGATACCTAATATGAATGTAATCCATTATGTTATTAATTCAATAAGAATTTTTATAAATATAAAAGCTATCGTTTTTAGATTTAAAATTTAAATTTTTTTTGTTAGTAAATATTACAAACAAATAATATTAGTTTAATAATGCCTGTAATTACGAAATTAGTGAAAATAATCACAAGTTGTGTTTAGCTGTATAATAATCACCAAATTATTAATCTAATGGCTATTTTGATAGTATTTAATAACAGAATTCTTTGAGTGTAGATCGTTAATAAATGAAATAACATAAAAAGTGTTAACGCTTTGTTTTTTTTCTAATGATTTTGATAAAACATTTTCTGATTCTCGGCTCCAGAATGGACTTGTGGACTTAACTTCTTCATTGACTCCATGGGCGATAGTTCACTTTTTTGTAGAAACTTGAAGAGCTGCCCTAGTACGTCCAAAACATCATTCAAAACTATTAATGCAAAATGATTGGTTTTGTTTTTCAAAGCACTTAAACAATATTTTGAGATTGGATTATTATTTTCTTGGTCTTACTTTACTTCGTCTTCAAAAAATTGAATCAGAACCACATAACCAATTTCTTACAATAGCAGCTATAGCAAGCTGTGATTAAACCTGCATGAAAATAGACTTTTTATATGCTATCGTAGAAAAAACACTAGAGTCACTTAATCACTTAATAGAGTCACTAAATTTCATTATAAATGTTAATAAAGGAAAATAGAGTTTGCATTGAATTAGCATAAGTAATGTCGTGTCATTTAGTCTCCGTTATAAAAGTATGTACGAAATTATATATCGACAGCTAATTCTAGTAAATACTTTATACTTATGTACTAGAATTTTTAAATAATTAACGTTATTCTTTAGGCTCCAAGTTTGCCTGAAACAAATATTAAATTTTAGGTTTTCATGTTATGTTTTCAAAATATTTTTAATTTTAACATTATGTTGTTAATTATTATTATGTTGTCATTATTATGTTAATTTTAACATTAAGTATGATCATTATGTTTATATTATATACCGTATTTTGCGGACGGTAAGACGCCACGGACCATAAGACGCACCCCAAAATGTTTCCATCAGTTTTTAGAAAAAAATATTGTACACCCATATGGACGCATTTCGTTTCATAAGACGCATCCTGATTTTAAGTCAAATGTTCAGAGTGCGTCTTATGGTCCGAAAATTAGGGTATTTGTTAAACATTTGGCTATTTTTAACTCTTTTTAAAATATATCCTAATTATATGTATACTTAGAGTTTATATAAATATAAAGAGAACAACTTTAAAATATGAAGTGAGACGTAAAAAATGGTAATAGCTGATATGTCATAATCAATTTCTCTTTTCTCTATTTTGATTTGTTTAAATTATGAATTTTATTTAGCGTATGGTTTTTGTTGTGACACATTAAAAATAAAAATAAAACTTAAAATAGGTAGATTTTCCTATGAAATCTACATAAAACAAAACATGAACACACATTAAATGAGCTTACAATCGATTTGATTGCGCGTCTGCCAATTGGATGTCTGAGATGCCACCATTGTATCGACGAATTGGACATATAGTTGCAATGCGTTTTATCGTTTGTTGGGGAGCCCGTTGAAAGGATTGCGCAGCGTTTCGCAATCCGAAAGTCATTGAAGTTGAAATTGCAGTTCTTGCAATATCGCGCTCATTAATAGGAATTTCATGATATGCGCGGACGAAATCCATAGTGGAGAAAAATTTGTATCCATGTAGTTGATGCGAAAAGATCAAATTCTGGAGGACCATGTGTTTCAATAACGTGAGCTACGTTATGTTTCACATGTTTAGCAAGTTCATTTTTGGACGTTAAATCCTTGAGATTTTTGAGTAAATCAAGAATTTCCACATTGACCAAATCGTTGATCAAAGTTAAAGAAGGTGCTGGAGAAGTGGACAGTTTAGCCAAAGTGAAAAAAAAGATGTTAGTGGATCGACAAGACGTCGGTTTTTAATGTCCACTAAAATACCATATTTGTTGAGAAAATCAGCTCCTGGGATAGAAGTGGTAACATCGGCTACAACAAAAGTCTGACAGAACGCTCGTTTGAGACCAATGTTTAAGTTTAAAAACCGTGTACCGAAAGTGCTAACTTAAGTCGCGTTAGCGGCGTAGAGGTAGAAGTCTGATTTTCTGGAAATTTTTTTCTTCACAGTAATGGGGAGAACTGAAACTTCGGCAGCTGTATCAACGAGGAAAGCCTTTCTAGAAGAAATGTCGGAGACCAGAAGACGGAGTTGAGAATGAATGTCATCACATGCCGTCACATGTGATGAATTTAATAGTTTTTTGAAGATGTCGAGGCAGAGGAAACTGAGTGATTGGAATAATTTTTACACTCAGGAACGCATTTTTTGCATCTCTTTTGTAGTAGTGACGGTAGTAGCAAATACCATTAAACATTTGCACGCGTGACATGGACCGAGATCGCGCGGGAAAGCGATAACTTCGATTGAAATAAACATCGCGATTACCTTTTCAATCCTTGGATCTACTTCCGTATTGTTCAGGAGGTTGGGAGAAATTTTGCCTTTGAATAATGCCATTGTGTCTCCAATTACTGAATTTTTTCCTCCAGTGACATGATCTCACTTGAGGAACAGGAAGAAGAAACAGATGAAGAAGCGGTAGGGTTAGATACCGCATGTATTGACGAATCCTTTAAGGCATTGTGGATGTTACCTGCTATCTCTGCCGTCTTTTGAAGATCTTCATGATGGTAGCGAAAGCAGCGCGGACAGCAGGTGGAAGTTTTTCCACCCAAAGAATTTTAATAGCTGCCTCTGAAAACGTATTACGGGATTCGGTAGTCATATCCCGGAGTAATTGTGAGGGCTTAAGATCCCCAAGGTTCATACCGCGTAACACTTTGTGTATGCGATCTGAAGTGCTACCGGATAGGCGAACTATAAAAGCCTCTTTGAGCCTATCGTATGGGAAATCTTGGTCGGGGTTAACCTGCAAGATATTACTGACTAACTTCGCCAGTGTGGGAGTAATCATACTAAGTAAATGCCCATACCTTGTTTGCTGGGACTTAATACGTCCCAACAAGAACGGCCTCTCTAAAGTGATGAACCAAAGGTCTGGAGTCTCAGACCAGAAAGGAGGAATTTTGATAGCTACGTGATCAATTTGTGGAATATGCTGCCGAAGAAGTTGAAGCTTGAAATTGTGGAGGGAACGTAGCAGGAGTTGATGGAGGTGGTGGAAGATTTGAAGGAGAACCTCCAAGGTTTAATCGAGCCAAAGCGGCGTCGATCCTCTGAGCGACAAGTGAACTCGAGCTGGTCTGTGGTGTACGTAAAAGTTTGGGTTCCGGAAGATGCAGCAGCTTCCTCAGGTTCTGGTGGACCTACTGAAACTGCTGGGAACGAGAATGCATTGTGATTAAGCCTAGTTATGATGACAACTAGGAAGAAAAGTGGTGCAGCGAACAAAACTAAAATAGCGTGATGTGTCGCGAAAATAATTGCAAAAGTTGCTACTAACAACACTAAAAAACAAATAACAAATTCCCTAAACACGTACATTTTAAAAATTAAAAAAAAATGAATTAAGCAATTACTTTAAATTTGAAAAATTATATTAAATAATAAATTTGATACTTGGTTCAACTCCTGATTTTAAAAATACAAATTACCTGGAACAATCACGTCGGGGTCACCAGTTTTGGTAGCTTTAGTTGATAATAGAGATGATCCAGGTACGTTGTCCGAATAAGGCAGTTTTAGTAGCTGGAGTTGATTGAAGTGTACAGAAGATCCTACAGAGTAGACTGCTAGAGGCGTTGGTTCAGGAAATGAAAGTTGAAATTTAACAACGTAGTATACGACCAATCTTCAAAATATAATCCAGAATAAAACGAACTCAAAGTATCAAATTATTTCAACTTAAATTGTATATTTATATACAAAAATATTTTAAAATTTATAACATGGTATGTAATAGAAAACGGAATATATTTTAAATAACAGAAAAACGAAATGACAAATTTAAAAGTTTTACAATAATTATTAATAATGCGTTGTCAGACAAGAATGACATTTTTATGTTTATCATTTCCCATAATACAACGTTTTTCCAGGCAACTGTCATTGTTTGAGCTATCACATACCTTCCCCCTTTAGAAAAAAAATTTGAATCTTCAATTATAATTTTTGAAAAATGGTTTCCCGACCGATGTATTTATATTTATTTATTTTTTTTTATATTTATTTTTATTTATTTTTATTTTATGTATGTATCATTTTGTTTTTTGTTTGTTTTTTATATATCTATACGCCCGTGATTATTTATTTTTATTCGTCGTGTGCCTATGCTTAGTGCTTACATTTTTATTTTTTGTGTTATGTTACTTATTTTTACATTATCATACGTTATTTTCTTTTTTTTTGTAATGATTCTTTTATAATGAATCGAAAATGTTATTTGACTTACTTACTTTCTTAGAAATTATTTCATTTTCGCTATTTTTATTAAACCAGTATGTAATGAATATTTCATCTTTACCTTAGCTAGTTTTTGAGTTATTCTTTTGTGTATTATTTATGAACATTGTTCTATGATTACCTTTAAATATATTGTATGATTCTATGTTTTATTTTTTTGGAATAATGCTACTTTAAACAATTTTTTTTTAAATATTATTTTGCATTAAAAGCGTTATTTGACATAGGTGGTATTTGCTTTTTAGAACTTATTTTATTTTTATTAAGGTTTTAATGAATATTTCATTTTTTACGTAACTTATTATATAGTTTTCGTTATGTTTATTATTTATTACCATTAAATTTTAAAATATTGTATAATTTCCTTGTTTTATGTATTTTTTGAATAGCACTTATTAACTATTTTTTTTTCAATTAATTATTATGTTTTCCTTAAATTTATTCCTAATATTTTTAATTTGTTTTGCTTAAAAACGTTATTTGACATAGTGGTTAATTGTTTTTTGGAACTTATTTTTTTTATTAAACTAGTAAGGGATAGTTTTTCTTTTATTTTAAAATGAATTTTATCGGTTATTTATTAAATTATTATTTTTTCGACTAATTTTCATTAACTTTATTTGTAACTTTAAAAAAAAATTTGCATATATGTCTAATTTTGTTATATTAAGGTTTTATTAAGGTTTTAATGATTTCCGTTCTTTTATTTTCTTTGCGTTTTATAATGTGTCACTGTCTACCAGGTTCTTTTGTCTTGTCTCTGTTTTCTGGTTTTGTTTTTTGCTATCGTGTTGTTTGTCTTTTTATTCTTCGAGTACTGTCGCGTATACTTCTTCTTCCTCTGTAATTGTCTTGTTTGATCGTTTTCCTACTTCCTTCTTCTGTTTTATTCTGGCTACTATTATTATTATTTTGGCGATTCCTGTAATTACTAAGAACGAAAATGTTTCAGAGCGAAAACCATCTTCTCACACAACCCTTCTTCAATAGTAGAGTGATTTATTTTCACTCTATTAAAAGCCTACTAGTGTAAGCCACAGGTAAATCTTCTTTACTTTCTGAGATAGAAGTGTTCCTACTGCTACGTTACTAGCAGCCCTGCTTCGATCTTAGACGGATCAGGCTTTATTCCATTGTTAGTGATAATATGACCCAAATAGCGTATCTCCTTTCGGACAAAATGACTTTCTGTTTGCTGTAGTTTAAGGTTAAATTTACGGAATGTTTCAAAAACGACGGTTAGTCTTTTATTGTGGTCAAAGAGATTCTAACCACACACCACAACATCGTTCAGATAGGCAAAACAGTTCCATCCATTCAAACCGGAAAGGGCTGTATTCATGATATACTGAAATATTGCGGGCGTTCAAATGGTGTTTTAATAAAATGGTAGTGCTCCGTTTGTGTACTAAAACCACTTTTATCTTTATCTTTCTCCCATATAGGGATTTGATGATAACCACAATATCGTAAAATAAACTGCGTCCACCAACTTTTCTAAAAGTTCAGTGATATTTTGTAAGAGAAAAGTATCGTTTATGGTTTAAGTAATTTAAACAACAAAAATCAACAACAACGCGAAATCGTTTAGAATCGTTTTTCTGATTTTTGGGAAACGACCAATAAGGGTGAACTAAATGGACTTTAACTATTATGAATAATACCATCTTCAAGATTTTTTCCTACTTTGGAATTGATTTATGATTTGACTGAATAAGGAAGACGGTAAGGGTTGATATTTAGGACATGTAACGACTGGTAATCGTTAGATAATCACCTGGTAAATAAAAGATGTCATTATGAACAATAGAGGAGTATTCATATCGGTTGTGTCTATCTGACTTTCTAAACTACGTAATTTGTTCTGTACAGAATCTGACCAGTTGTCTAAGTAAAAAACACTAACCATTGTAAACGAGTTTACTAAATGATAGTGTTTCAATGATAGTGTTTGAAGTACAAACTGCTAAAGTATCGAGTGACTCCACAGTGATGTCTATTATTTTTATCCTGAAATTAGGATAACAGGTTTGATTAAATTTATTTTAATAACATTAATATAAGCTCCGGATTCAACTAAGAAGAATTCAGATTCAAGTGAAATTTTCTAAATTAAGTTTCCCAAATTTTAGAGCATCTTTGTGGAAACTTACCGAAAAACAGGATAATTTATTTTTTGAAGCTAAAACTTCTTTACCCGCGTTATGCAATTTTGTATGGAGTAAAATTTATATATTCGCATTATCATATTTAAATCAGGAAAATATTTTTAAATATGAAATATATCTATCATTTCTTAACGTTTCAAATTGCGATGTGGATATTGCGGTCGACTGAGGTTCTATAGGTCGTGAGTTCAGCTCCTTGTTTTTTTAATTTTTATTACATGCCATTAAAATTATTTTTTTTATTTATGAATTCATAAAAATAATAAAAATTTCTTTTTACGAATTTTAAAAAATTGATCTATAACGCAGTTTTTTAAAGTTGTATTGCTACTGTGTTTTGCAATTTGCATTCGAGTCATCATGGTAAATAAATATTGAATATATACAAAATTGAAAGTATGTCTGTTTGTTCTTTATGCATTAATACTGTTGTAGAGTTATATAGATGTTGTAGAGTAAAATTTATAATTATTGTAAATGGTATAATATAAGTATTGCAACACTAAATGTTAATAATAATCCGCCATACTATATATTTAAGTTGTTGTAGTCTACACGTCAGATGCAAAGCATCTAAATATATACATTTTGTAACATGTTGTGATATAATATATATTATAAATAAATACAAAGTGAGCTACAATTAATGTGTTTGTAATTAATAAAAGAAACAAATACAACAAATTCATTAATCATCATGAAAATTTGGGAAGTTGTTGTGTACACTTAATTTGCTTTTTATTTAACTAACGTTTTAAACGGTAGTTTACTTTGATCAATGTTTTTTTTGTTGAACATAATTTTTTATGAAATTAAAATAACGTAAGAAAGATAGTATAACCTGAAACAATTGCATTTTTATATCAAAATTATATGTATTGGAACTTAACACATCATGATGTTACAAATTTTATCATCTACACCAAATATGTTGTTGGTTTGGAATTGTATGTATTACATGTTTCTAAAATTAAGTGAAGACTTAATCCTTGTAATTTGATACTTGATAACATCGATTATATCGATTTTAAGCTCACAATTACAAGACGGAAATCGCATAAATTCTATACAAAGAAGCATAGCTTATGTATGATTAAACATGGATGGCAATCATGATAAATAAACTAATTAAAAATGGTGGCACTTAGCCGATAGTGATTTGCAAACGGCAACAATGCGCATTAATACCAATAAATTTACTTAGCTTTCCGCAGGAAGATTTGTAAAATTTAAAATTGTTGATCTATGGGTGTGACAACCACGGGTACTTTAGTCCCTGCTATTGGCATATGAGTTATCTTGAGATATCGTATACCACTGGCAATAGCAGTGCAATCTCATTAGCCAAAGCGATATCTTAGGGGTGCTGGCGGATGAAGTATTTTCATTCAACGATGCCATCCCTTACTCTAAGTTATGGAATATTCTTTGATGATACGCTATTTTTTTTAAAAAATAAAATGTGTTTGGTAGTAGAAATTACAAGGTGTGTCACACAACACATAAAAAACTTTTACGAACAAGGTTCCACAACAACATGCTTTCTAAGGTGTTGATAGACGTACATTTTTATATGATATGCTCTGATTATTTTAAATATAAAAATGTATATAATAGTTGCTTGGAATGCTGATAGATGTGAAACCCAGAATAATTTTAATGATTTTAATTTAAACATTCTGAAATTTTAATTTGCAATGCTACAATAATTGGAAGATACAAAAAACACAGCCATTTCACAGATTTAAGTGTTCACTTCTATCGGCAGTCCTTAACTGCCTTCTTTTTTATGAAAATTTCTGATAACGAGTTACTATTAATTTCAAAGTAGTGATAGGTACTTGGGAGCTTCTGAATGCAAACTTAAATATTTTTTTCTGTCCCTGCTACATGAGATTCTCGATGAGGTTCGTTCGATAAAGTTTGCCGAGGTAGATTGAAATTTTATTGTTGAGTGATGTTTTTTTCGGCTTGAAATATTTTTTGATTCGTTCACCGAGTTCGCGCGAAACACATGTGATGCTCTTACTTTTTACAATAAGCACGAGAATGAGAAATTTGGTTGATTTTCGTGATCGTATTTGTTTGATTTTGAGTTTGGTTGAAATATTGTGTTGGAGTTTGGTGATTATTACTATATAAATTGGTGCTATATCTTGGAATATAAGTTGAATAAGTATTTCGAAATTGATGCGATGGTGAAAGATTAAAATTATGCTTAAAGCATTTAGATGGCAGTATGACCAATTTTGAAGCAAATTTGACACTTCATAGGTTGTTGGTTTGTATGAGTTTGAAATGCTGAAGTTTTAATTTATTTGATTGAATTAAATTTTCCTCTTCAAGAGCCTGAGAGGTACATGCGTTAGATTTTTGAAACAAAGCGCGTTTATTAATATTTTAAGAGGATCCTTCAGTCCATCTTCAAATGCACGCAACGCGGTTTTATTGTTTATAGTTATAATGTTTGAATAGTTATAGATCCACATAATTTATTTAAAATCCGCAAACATTTTTCGATTTTAATACTAAAATCTTTAAGATTTTCGTCCAAACACTGATAGGTTTATAGAAGATCGACTTGAATGTTTTTCAAAGCTCTAATAGCTTGATTATATCTACTACCTACGATCACTAACTCAATTTGAGTCAACTTTAAAAACACGGTGCCGGTCTGAATCTGATTTTACATCTGTATGAACTAAATTATAACATTGTAAAAATCTTGGCAGTTTATCAGGAGTACCATCAAATTCAGGTATTAATTTATATGTTCTGTCAAAAATGAAAGTCATGTCATGGTGGAATTTTTAATAAATAACTTCTTTTCAGACGTTAAATGGAAACTTCAAATCGCGATATGAAGCAAAGTCTTTATTGAACCACTGGTGCTGCTCGATCCTGTATCAGTCAAGGTTTATTCAGAGCTTTCAGCTTCACTAATTAATTCCGAAATGATAATTTTGTTATTTTGCAATATGTCGAATATTGCGAACTAGAAATAATTTATTTTAACCAATTTGAAAACAATAATTACTAGATTTGGATATTCAAAGTAGAATAAGAGTTATTTAAGAGTAATTTTTTCTAAAGTTGGACAAAATGTATGAGGGTGTGACAGTTGAAACTTTCGATTTTTCTAAAATGTTCAGGATTTATTAGTAGAACTGTGATAAGAAATTAAATGGCGCTTGCTACCTCATAAATCTGGCAGGTTTACATTGAGTAGAGGCCAAAGTTTAAGGTCACAAGTAAATCGTATAAATTCTATGATCATTCTACTTCCTAAAACCATGAGTCACCCATGACATTATTTTTAGTACGGATTTTACTTGATACTAGGTAGATTTTAGTGTAAATAAATTGGTGGCTAAGCACTCAATACTTTGAGCGCCAAGGTCATTTCATATTTTTATTTTCGTTGCTTTATTACCCTGTTATCTGGGTAAATCCATTGGTGAAACATAGCAATAATTATTGGATGAATTACACATCATATGAAAGTACTTAGAAAAATATAAAACAGCATGGGTTACTCTTGGCTTTTGTAGTTAAACGGTCTCAAAGTGGAAAATTTTACAAAATATGGTAAACTTCAAGGTCAATTACTTAATAATTACAAAACCTCATTTGCACTGTATACAGGTGGGGTATACGGAAAAACGTTCCACATCCAATCGGTCGAAGCTGTGACCAAAATTATATCGGTCATGCAATGGCTCAAATTGAATCTTAGTAGCAACGTAACGACCACGCATGGCTCTTGTAAGTGATGCCTTAGTATCAAAGAACTCTTCTTGGAAATCCTCTGATGCTGATGCTTCACCCAAGACCATCAATTTATCATCATAAATGGTGAATTATCTGCCAATAACACCTGTAATTTTTCTAATCGACTTTCAATTTGCACTATAAAAATTGATGCGATTTTTTACCATATTTACCGATACGTGATAACGGGTTTCTAGCTGATTGGCTTATCTTACCTACCTTAAGACAACTTAAAATAGCTGGTTACACACCACTTGTATCACCTAAAAAATCTAACAAGACGAGCTTCAAAAATTATTTCAGATTGTTCGGCAAACGAATCTGGTTTTTAAATTTATTTGAAAAATTTTCCTAGAGAATCTAAAAACGAATTCTTATGTGAATAGCGAAACACTACATTAAATAATTTACAATTGTTTAATGACCTACAATAACACATAAATTATTCCAAATAAATGTCATTAAATTAACAAAATTATTTTTCATATACAAATTGAAATTGAAAATTAAAATATATACAAATAACTAGTTTTGCTAAAAGAAATCCAAGAAATTATCAGATCATTGATTATCTTAAATTTAACACACGTAATATTTTATAGAACGATGCCCAAGCGGTTGTAGCGGTCTAATATTCGGTGCCATACAATCACCATCATCGTTCAATAACAATCTAAATTCTTTAATGTCTTTAGAATTAATTTTAAAGGTTTCTGGAAAGACAATCCATTGAACAGCTTCATTACATGATGGTACTGTAAAACTTCCATGATATGAATAAAACGGACATTGATAACTTCCAGCTAAATCTTCTATACTAAATGTGTTTCGGGAATTAATTTTAACGAAATCACCATAAGAATGAATTTGTTTAATATAAGGAATAATAGGATAATACGAAGACATATCATCAACAACTTCTAGAGCAAATGAAAGAGCTACATATCCATCAACATTTTGTGAAGCTATTGCACCTGAATCGTATTTCATATTATAAAAAAATAAATGCAACGACGCTGCGTATTTAACGTTATTTATCGCATGTTGTGTTCCATTATCATTAGTTTTACCGAAATGGTATAAAGTTTTTGTTAATTGATAAACATTCTGTTTTCCAAATAATTTTCCCGATAATATTGGAACCGTATTGTCCTTATAATTAAACACAACATCAACATATTTCCCAGTATTTGTAACCACAATTTGTTTGGGTTTTTCATCCCATTTTGTAATTTTTAAGCCTGTCGTTATTAAAGTTTTTGCGTATTTAGATTTGATATTAATCGGACTTTGTTTTTTTCCATTACAATACTTGCAAAGGTTTCCCCAATTTGGTGGACCTGAAAAAGATAGAAGAAAAGTATTTACCTATTTTTTTATAAGAAAAAATTACTTTACAAACCTAGGGGATCTTCACTGTCATATGAAAATTCAAGTTCTCTGAATGGTTTCAAAAGTTTTACTTCGCCAGAATTTGGAATTTGTGACACAACGTCACTAATATAAGTTGTAACAATTATAACACCAAAAATTAAGGTACATAACTTCGTGGATTCCATTGAAAATAATTTAACAGAAACTGAAAGAAAAACATTTTATTGAAACAAAATTGTTGGCGGAAACTATTTACCACTATATGTTAGGTCTAACTGCCTTTTTACTTAAAACAGTTCACTATTTATAACTAATGCTTGCCTAGCAATTATCAACTTGTGCCGACTGCAAGCAGAAAGTTTGCATTGAAAGCTCAAACGGAAATATTTAATTATATTCTTATCAAAACTAAAAATTCAAACCTGACAAAATGGTGAAAGCAAAAATTTATTGTTCCGGTATAAGAACATTTAATTATGTAATAATTTATAAGACACTTTATTTGAACATGTTATAGATTAGCTAAGTTGCGGTTTATACCCGATAACTTCTCTGTTGTGATTAATTTAATCTATATGGAGCAACAAACTTTTTCATGGAACACAAAAGACGCTTTTCAATATATTTTGTTAGAAACCGGTTTTCGCTTTCTAACGTATGTGCAATTGTTATTTGTTGATATTTTCTTGTATTAGCTGCTTTATTATATTGTAATAGACAAATAGTTACTTTAATTTTTCACTATGACATTGGGGGTGTTGGGGGAGGGGATTGTTCCGCCCCGGGTGTCACCCGTTTTGGGGTGACACCCGACCGTAAAAAACTTAAACAAACCATCACAACGTTTTCAACGATAAATCACTTAGAAACCATTTTAGCCAGGTTATCCATATAATTTTCATTTATAAATTGTGATAACTTATAATAATGTGTCCTATAAATGTGTCCTATTGGTTTAAAAAGGATCTATTCTACTTTTAAAAATTTTTGAGTTATTACGTAAAATAAAATTTTAACAATATGTGTGCATATCTTTTTTTTTAATCGAATCAACATGTTGAGCATTGAATACCATCACCAAAATTGCTCAATAGCTTTGAATATTCCTATAAATATTCCTATTAACCGTTTTCTTTTACGGTACATTATTTAGTATGCAAGAATGATTCTTAACGACCAGGTCTGAAAACACATATGCTGAATAATGTATAGGAAAAGTGGTCTCTGTCGATAATGTGGCACCCTGTGTCGATAGGGCACCCTTGAGTTCTGTTCTATTCCAAAGTTATGTCTCTATTTCAAAAATTTTTCTAAAATATCAGCTTAACTTTACTACCTAATATGTTTTACATTTCAAACAATTTAACTGCAAACACCTAAGGAAACCAATAAACAATCAAATCATCGTGTTTGTAAATAATTTCAAATTAAATTTTATTTCCTTTATCTTGAAACTCGTAAATTGGAATGGGTCGTTTTCGAATCGACACATAAATAATTACTGTGGAATAAAATTGTAGTTATGCAATTACTAAAGTTTTGCAAATTTTTATAGGTAGATACATACTCATCCTATTTGTTTTCAGTTTTATAATGATAAAATTTAATAAGACAAAAATATTTAATAACATTGCAATATTGCAATAAAGAAATCATTTGTCAAATACATAAGGGAATTGCTTTAGCAAAAAAAAAAATTGAATTTATTTAATCAAATCCATTTTTTAATTGTGATACATAAGAAGATATGGGACTAATTGAAAAAAATCTGGGATTAATTATATATATATATATATATATCCATTTATATATATATATATATATCCAATATATATATATATATATATATATATATATATATATATATATATATATATATATATATATATATATATATATATATATATATATATATATATATATATATATATATATATATATATATATATATATATATATATATATATATATATATATATATATATATATATATATATATATATATATATATCCATTTAGTCAATTATATGATGGTTATGATTTCGGATTTTGTATTCGGATCTTGATCCAATATAACGAACTTAAGTATAAATTGTACACATTGTACAAAACCAAAGCATCAATGGATTTTTATCCGTTGTCTGGATTTAAATAAAACGTACGTTCAATAATTTCGAATTGCAATTGGATTTTTGTATCTGGGATATTCGTCTTACTGATTGTA
>CAVNZG010001633.1:0-19835 GCA_963693315.1 Diogma glabrata
TTGAAAAAAGATTTATACTAGTTTTCCACCGCAGAAATTTACTATGTAGTATAGCAAATATTTGATATTAGTTTGATTTCTCACCGTTCATATTATATTAAGATAATGTTTCGGTGGGAAACCAAACCTAACTTGACACTAGAATAAAATTGATATATCAAAATACCGTACTGTCAATTTTATATTTGATATTAGCGTTATAGTTTTTTAAATGAAATTTACAACCCAGAGAAAATCAAACTAGATTTAGACCAGCCCTGCCACTGTTTTTGAACAGCATAAAATACATATAAGTTTTATTCTATAACGTTTTTTTTAAATAATTCTCTCACGAAAACCATACGTCTACGTTGACTACGCTTTTCTTGTCCTATTCCTTTATAATGCTATAACTAAACATATCCATGTCACAATCAACAATTAATACACACACTTTAATTCATTAAATATCAGAAATGAATCTTACAAGCTAAAAATCGCAAGAAAACAAAATGTTTACAAATTCCATAAAATGACATTTCACCTATAAAATAATAATTACGTTTCACACCGTCGATATTATACTTTATTTGATAAGTATTATATATACTAGCTAGCAAATGAAAATAGCAAATTTAAAATAATTGTTGTGATAGTTTGCTTTCACACCGTTGCTATTATACTTTATTAAACTATACTAGCTAGCAAATTGCTACGGTGGGAAACTAGTATAAATAAGAACAAAAAAACACAACAATAAAAGATGATTTTGAAATAAAATTGTTTGATAATGTTTGATCATAAATTATGTGTGATGGTATAATTGTAGTTGTGACGTAGTTCATTTGATCTTTGGTGGATTTAATATGTTATTAAAAGTAGTTTAAACCAACTTAAATAAAACTGTTCCGAAATTGTATTGATGGAGTTAGTTCGGATAATGTATTTAGTTTGGTTCGATAATTTTTTTGAATTATTCTGTTTCTACTTAATTTTTTTATTAAACTAATCTGACTTATCTAATTTCATTTGGACACAAAACCGTCTGACCCCGAAATCTACCTATTTCTAGCGGATATACCTGCCGCTGGGATTTTTTTTTTACCGACTGGAAGTCATCGTTTAAGGTATAAATTTAAAAAATTGTAGGTATAGTTTCAATTAAAAACAATTAAAAATAAATTTTTTAATAAAATTTATTTATTTATTTAATAAATTTTTTTTGGCGGTAAGAACTCAGAGAATGGGCGATATGTATAAAAACTAGGAAACACTAGTTAAACTTTACTACCTAGTTTAATACAAAATTGCTAGTATAGTAAAAAATTGGTTTGAGTATGAACTAAACTAGGAGGATAGTATTAAAAAACATCGCACTAACAACCTAGTGCTATGGCGTTTACTAGGAATTTAAATAACAAACTTTTTTGAGTTGTCAAATAAATAACTTATTTGTTATATATCTTCGTATATATTTCCAGTTTATCTATTTATTTAGTAAATTTGTAGAATTTTATGTTAATAATTATAAGAAGAAGTTCAATATTAAAATATTCATTTTATTTTACATTTTAGTGTTTGTTCACATGGAAGTGAAATAAGAAAAAAAATCTTTATTCAGAACCCGTATTTAAGTAAAAGTTTCTTCTAAAACTTCGAACCTTTTATGTTTGATCTTTCATTAGTCAGACATGCAAGAATGAAGATGCAGCCCAATTTCTTTTCAGAACAATTGGCCATAGACTTTTTTGTCATAAGAGCTTTGAAGGTTTTCGTAGAAAATCAACTCTTTGACTCAGCTATAGGGATATGAAGCAGTTGTTCTGGATTTATTGATTCCAAGCATTTGATAGATTTGATAGATTTTTGAAATATTGTAGATTCATAATTCATTTCTTGATCTATATGAATCTAATTGCTTATTGCTGCTTCAGTTATTATGGTTCTTGATTCCTGATTGGTATTGGACTCACACCTCTGGCCACATGCTAAAATAATTCATTATGACTAGCACATATTTGTTGATGCTATCAGTAGCCGGAAATGGTCCAGCTACATTCATTGCAATTTTCTCAAATGGCGCTCCCATATTATACTGCCTCATATTACCATAACTTCTTCGTATAGGTCCTTTTGCAGTAGCTATTCCACGACACCATTCCACTACCAATTGACATGCTCCTGACCAATAAAATCTACGTCGTACTTGGTCAAGGGTTTTCTTAATGACCACCACTGGTTCCTCCATAACATTTCTTTAAAAATATGAGGCATTTTTATTTTTGGGACTACTACTAACATTGATTCTTTAACTGTACCCTTAGAACTTGCAGAGGCTGTTCCATTATGACCAATATGACACTGTCTAGGTTTTTTTCCTTTTTCACTTACGTAAGCCTCACGTCAATAATGTTTTCCTAGCTTTCGGCCCGGTTACAGTGCTTGCATTCTGCCTGGCATTCGTTAACATTTCCATGTGCCGTTCGATGTTTAATGTCAAAATCATAAGCCTGTAAGCGTTTGATCCATCGTGCTCCCTACCCCACCGGGTATTTAAATTGTAATAAACAAGTCAATGCTCCATGATCACTACTCAAATGGAATTACAAGTGTTTGTGGAAATGTTTCACACATAGCACTATAGCCAGCAATCCCTTTCTCGCTTGGACAGTGTCTTCGAGTAATAAAGTATTACTTTCACTTTCCCATCAATTTCATCGATTTCTTTTCCCCTCCTCCAAAACCATCTTTGCTGGTATCAGTATTTAATATAAATTTAAGATTGCATAGGATAAACCAGAACTGGTGCAGATCATAATCTTAATTGAAGTTCCATAATCGCGCATCGTCTTGCTTTTCGGTCTATTCAAATGCTTTATCTTTTCTTGGAAGCTTATGTAGGCTCTTAGCAATATAATCAAATTCTGGTATAAAACTTCGGTGTTGTACAATCATTGAAAACTGCAAAGCTATGATAAATCTTTTAACTTTAACATACAACAAACTATAGAAGTTTCTATCTTTAATAGAACCGAATTTATGAATATTTAAAAATAACTCGACTAGCCAAAAAACACGAAATTCTCGATATTTGGAACCGCTATATTTTCCAAAAAAAAAATCCTCGAACACGTATATATCGAGTAATCCTCGAATACGTATATCTTTTTATTCGTAGTAAATTTAAATTTAAATTCGTAGTAAATATCAAAGCGTTAGAAATATTCACGATTTTCACATGACAAAAATATTTATTAAAAATTTTAAGGGTAGCTTTCTCCCTTAGTTTTAATTTTTAAAAAATTTAAAATCGATTTTCCGATTTTTTTAAATTTATTTCAAAATATACACTTTCAATTAATTCTTACCGCGTAATGGAAGTAGTATCGATGTGAATGTGAGGGCTAGAGGGCACTGTAGGCAAAAAAACACAGTTTTCACGCAATTTTAAAACTTTATCATTTTTTTTCTCAGAAATATCAGCTTGTAAGCAAATTTTGTATGTGACAATTTTGACTTAAAATTTTTACGTAAATCACTTCTTATTGGCATGGGTCGCGTTAAACCTTGATCCGTCTCATTTGCTAATCATTTTGCACGTGCCGCATTCCGCCGACACTTGAACGATTATTTAAAAGCCAAAGTGTATAAGCACATAAAATTTGGAAAAAAAACGTGCAAAGTTCATTGAACCAGAAGTAAGAAGCATTGGGCCATATGTATAAAACCTAGTAACTAGGTTTTTTAAGTGTTTACTAGCTTTCGTATGCATAAAAAAGTATTCTAAACTTTACTTTACTAGCTTGCTAAAAAAAAAACATCGAATTGTTTTGTTTTTGAGTGTTTGCTATGTTTGGTATGCATAAAAACCAAAGTTTGCTGGATCTATGCTGGTATATACTATAATCAAACCTAGTGTCTTATTTACCACACTAAAACTATTACTAGGTTGTTAATTTATAGTTTTTTCTTTTTGAGATGTGATATGAATTCGAAAACAAGACATATGTATTGAATTTATTGGTCTTTTTATTCTGATTTGGAAGATGAAATATGTTTTCGTGCATGTAAATTTTACAAATTGCGTAAACCGGGTGTTCCTTCAAATTTTAGACACCTTTAGAAATAGTAAACTTTTAAGAGATGTAATTTACTCTTCTTGAAATAACTGAAGCAGAATCGACCCAATCTTCAGAGTAAAGTAATTAATATTAACAACTCGGAATCAATGAGATGCAATACCTATAACGAATGGTGTCACTTACAGACTTGTTGTTCGTTCATAATTCTTCTTACTTCTGGTTCAATGTACTTTGTACGTTTTTTTCAAAATTTTATGTGCTTATACACTTTGGCTTTTAAATAATCGTTCAAGTGTCAGCGGAATGCGGAACGTGCAAAATGATTAGCAAATGAGACGGATCAAGGTTTAACGTGACCCATGCTAATAAGAAGTGATTTACGTAAAAATTTTAAGTCAAAATTGTCACATACAAAATATGCCTACATGCTGATAATTTCGAGAAAAAAATCATATAGTTTTAAACCTGCGTGAAAACTGTGTTTTTTGCCTACAGTGCCCTCTAGTACTCACATCGATACTACTTCCATCACGCGGTAAGAATTAATTGAAAGTGTATATTTTGAAATAAATTTAAAAAAATTGGAAAATGGATTTTAAATTTTTTTAAAATTAAAACTAAGGGAGAAAGCTAACCTTAAAATTTTTAACAAATATTTTTGTCATGTGAAAATCGTGAATATTTCTAATGCATTGATATTTTTTAAAAAATTTACTACGAATTTAAACATATACGTATTCGAGGATTACGCGATATATACGTGTTCGAGGATTTTTTTTTTTGGAAAATATAGCGGTTCCAAATTCGGTTCTATTAAAGATAGAAACTTCTAGTTTGTTGTATGTTAAAGTTAAAAGATTTATCAGAGCTTTGCAGTTTTCAATGATTGTACAATACCAACGTTTTATACCAGAATTTGATTATATTGCTAAGAGCCTACATAAGCTTTCAAGAAAAGATAAAGCAAATGAAATAAATCGATGAAATTGATGGGAAAGAGAAAGTAATACCTTATTACTCGAAGACACTGTTCAAGCGAGAAAGGGATTATTGTGCAACCCACAAAGTATTGCTGGCTATAGTGCTATGTGTGAAACATTTCCACAAACACTTGAAATTCTATTTGAGTAGTGATCATGGAGCATTGAGTTGTTTATTACAATTTAAATACACCGTGGGGTAGGGAGCACGATGGATCAAACGCTTACAGGCTTATAGGCTTATTAACTTACAGGCTTATTAACTGCACATGGAAATGTTAACGAATGCCAGGTAGAATGTAAGCACTGTAACCGGATCGAAAGCTAGGAAAACATTATTGACGTGAGGCTTACGTAAATGAAAAAGGAGAAAAACCTAGACAGTGTCATATTGGTCATAATAGAACAGCCTCTGTAAGTTTTAAGGGTAAAGTTAAAGAATCAATGTTAGTAGTGGTCCAAAAATAAAAATGCCTCAAGTTTTTAAAGAAATGTTATGGAGGAACCAGTGGCGGTCAGCTGGGTATTAACAAAACCCTTGAAAAAGTACGACGTAGATTTTATTGGTCAGGAGAATGCCAATTGGTAGTGGGATGGTGTCGTGGAATAGCTATTGCAAAAGGACCTATACGAAGAAGTTATGGTAATATGAGGCAGTATAATATGGGAGCGCCATTTGAGAATTTTGCAATGAATGTAGCTGGAGAATTTCCGGCTACTGATAGCATCAACAAATATGTGCTAGTCATAATGAATTATTTTAGCAAGTGGCCAGAGGTGTGTGTCCAATACCAATCAGGAATCAAGAACCATAATAACTGAGCAGCAATAAGCAATTAGATTCATACAGATCAAAAAGAGGAATTTTGAATCTACAATATTTCAAAAATCTTGGAATCAATAAATCCAGAACAACTGCTTCATATCCCTATACCTGAGTCAAAGAGTTGATTTTTATGTTATATGTTGATCTAGCACATTAAAGGGTAGATGATGGAGAAGCATTACTGGGTTGAAGCATTAAAAATTACAGTTCAGCATATGATCACACCGTACATTAAGATCGGTCTGATCACCGAGATGTAAAATCATTGGGATATGTGAGGTGCAAGATTCCATATTTTTCCATGGCTTTTTTACATGAGTATAGATAGTGCTACTGTAACTTTTTTGGCTCTTTCTGTGATATTTGATTTCCAGGTGAGTCCACCTAGGCATTCAGCACGAACATAGGTAATTTGCCAGTTCTGTAAGTTCAAGATCACTTCCCTCCAAAGCAATGGAGCCAATATCAGGGATTCTCTGCTTCCTGGCAAAAAGAATCACTACTGTTTTTGCAGGATTATTTTCTAACCCACATCTTTGGCCTATGTCAATTTTATTGCAAGGGTAGTCGGGACTGGCTCGTCTAATGTACTCTGACTAGAATCGCCACTTGATTATTTTATTCAATGCCAACCCCCCCATGTTATTTGTTAAAGAAACCTAAATGGCAAGGTGGCGGAGATTTATATCAAGATAAAGATATGAAAGTCAAAGATGTAAAGCAAAATCAAATCAAGCAAAACAAAGATTCAAAGTTATTTTAAGCTCTTTGAGTCTATAAAAGCATAAAAATTCTAAATTTTTCATAAGAACTACTCTAATATAAGAACCACTCTAATATAAGAACACCTCAAACTCATCTTCTTTTCTCCCGCCCTAGTCTGGCCCAAACCACATTCAAATTTTTAAGTTTTCGCACTTGAGAAGCTCTAGATTGTTTTCGAAGCATAGTTCTTAAACAGCAAAAGTTCTTTTCGTTTATCGTTCTCAAGACTGTCATTCTAACTTTACCAGACTAAAGAAACGTTTTTCGCTAATTTTGGAGTTTTAAATCCCCTTGTGTCTTTAACATATTCAATAGCAACAAAAATAAAAGCCGGATACCAACTTATAACAGTAAAAATACTAAACCTAACAATAGCATTTCCTTATAGTTTAACTGTAACGACTACAAATTAATCCAAATATAAATATTAATGCTGAGAACTACTTGTTATTTGCAAGAATTATGATAGAACAGAGGAGTAATTCTTGTATTCAATAGTCATTAGTGATGTCAACTATTTAGTTAACACACATTTGGTTATACCCCCGGCAGCCTGTTGTACCAAGTCACGAGGCATCAATTTATCAAAACAAATGTTTCTAGCATAATTCGATATACTCATCGCCAAGGCATACCATCGCTAGTAAGAGGAGCGCCTTCGATTATCACACATTTGTAATAAGCGCATTAAATAAGACAAAACAGAGTGTTGCTTGAGCGGTGGAACCAATGATTCATCGCAAAAATAAAAGACTGTGTAAGCCGCAGTTCCAAATCAGAAACGTAATAAAAACGATTCACGGCATGCCCACGACTAATAACAAGAGGTACGCCAACGAATTCAATGCCCAGTTCATTTTACACCTCAAAACATTGGAAAAACGTATAGTAAAATCTCAAAAACAATACACAAATTGTGATCTGATAGCTGAAAGCAATCTACGAAAGATTACGTATCAAATCTGCGAAAACCTTCAAAGCTCTTATGACCAATAGTCTATCGCCAATTTTTCTGAAAAGAAATTGGGCTGGATCTTCATTCTTGCATGTCTGAATAATGAAAGATCAAACATAAAAGGTTTCGAAGTTTTAGAAGAAATTTTTACTTAAATACAGGTTCTGAATAAATATTTTTTTTTCTTCAATAAAACAACTTATTTCACTTCCATGTAAACAAACACAAAAATATAAAATAAAATGAATATTTTAATATTGAACTTCTTCTTATAATTATTAACATAAAATTCTACAAATTTGCTAAACAAATAGATAATTTGGAAATATATACGAAGATATATAACAAATAAGTTATTTATTTGACAACTCAAAAAAGTTTGTTATTTAAATTCCTAGTAAACGCCATAGCAACAACCTAGTGCGATGTTTTTTAATACTATCCTCCTAGTTTAGTTCATACTCAAACCAATTTTTTACTATACTAGCAATTTTGGATTAAACTAGGTAGTAAAGTTTAACTAGTGTTTACTAGTTTTTATACATATCGCCCATTATGAACGAACAACAAGTCTGTAAGTGACACCATTCGTTATAGGTATTGCATCTCATTGGGCGATATGTATAAAAACTAGTAAACACTAGTTAAACTTTACTACCTAGTTTAATACAAAATTGCTAGTATAGTAAAAAATTGGTTTGAGTATGAACTAAACTAGGAGGATAGTATTAAAAAACATCGCACTAGGTTGTTGCTATGGCGTTTACTAGGAATTTAAATAACAAACTTTTTTGAGTTGTAAAATAAATAGCTTATTTGTTATATATCTTCGTATATATTTCCAGTTTATCTATTTATTTAGTAAATTTGGAGAGTTTTATGTTAATAATTATAAGAAGAAGTTCAATATTAAAATATTCATTTTATTTTATATTTTTGTGTTTGTTTACATGGAAGTGAAATAAGTTGTTTTATTGAAGAAAAAAAATCTTTATTCAGAACCCGTATTTAAGTAATAATTTCTTCTAAAACTTCGAAACCTTTTATGTTTGATCTTTCATTAGTCAGACATGCAAGAATGAAGATGCAGCCCAATTTCTTTTCAGAACAATTGGCGATAGACTATTTGTCATAAGTGCTTTGAAGGTTTTCGTAGATTTGATACGTAATCTTTCGTAGATTGCTTTCAGCTATCAGATGGCAATTTGTGTATTGTTTTTGAGATTTTCCTATACGTTTTTCCAATGTTTTTGGGGTGTAAAATGAACTGGTTGAATTCGTTGGCGTACCTCTTATTATTAGTCGTGGGCATGCCGTGAATCGGTTTTATTACGTTTCTGATTTGGAACTGCGGCTTACAGTCTTTTATTTTTGCAATGAATCATTGGTTCCACCGCTCAAGCAACACTCTGTTTTGTCTTATTTAATGAGCTTATTACAAATGTGTGATAATCGAAGGCGCTCCTCTTACTAGCGATGGTATGCCTTGGCGATGGGTATATCGAATTATGCTAGAAATATTTGTTTTGATAAATTGACGCCTCGTGGCTTGGTGCAACAGGTTTCCGGGGGTATAACCAAATGTGTGTTAACTAAATCGTTGAAATCACTAATAACTGTTGAATACAAGACTTGCTCCTGTGTTTAGGAACTACATGTTATTCTTGCAAATAACATGTAGTTCTCAGCATTAATATTTATATCTGGATTAATTTGTCTTCATTACAATTAAGCTATAAGGAAATACTATTGTTAGTTTTTGTATTTTTACTGTTATAAGTTGGTATCCGGCTTTTATTTCTGTTGCTATAGATTATGTTAAAGACACAAGGGGATTTAAAGCTCTAAAATTAGCAAAAGACGTTTCTTTAGGCTGGTAAGGTTAGAATGACAGTCTTGAGAACGATAAACGGAAAGGACTTTTGCTGTTTAAGAGCTATGCTTTTGAAAACAATCTAGAGCTTCTCAAGTGCGAAAACTTAAAAATTTGGATGCCAGACTAGGATTGAATAATTCTAGTCAAAGTACGTTAGACGAGCCAATACCACCTACCCTTTCAATAACATTGACATGGGCCAAAAATGTGGGTTGGAAAATAATCCTGCAAAAATAGAAGTGATTCTTTTTACCAGGAAACTGGTAAAATATTGGCTCCATTGCTCTGGAGGGAGGTGATCTTGCACTTTCTGCAGAACTAGCAAAAATATTACAAAATTGCTTTCTCCAAACTATGAGAATTACTCCATCAGAAAACAATTACGGTAGGTTTTATGAATAATTCTTGCTGTTAAGTCTGTCACAAATTTGAAATTTTTTCTTAGATGACAAACGTCTTCATTTTGCATATTTTTTATGTGACAATTTTGACTTAAAATTTTTACGTAAATCACTTCTTATTGGCATGGGTCGCGTTAAACCTTGATCCGTCTCATTTGCTAATCATTTTGCACGTTCTGCATTCCGCCGACACTTGAACGATTATTTAAAAGCCAAAGTGTATAGGCACATAAAATTTGGAAAAAAAACGTGCAAAGTACATTAAACCAAAAGTAAGAAGCATCATGAACGAACAACAAGTCTGTAAGTGAAACCATTCATTATAGGTATTGCATCTCATTGATTCCGAGTTGTTAATATTAATTACTTTACTCTGAAGATTGGGTTGATTCTGCTTCAGTTATTTCAAGAAGGGTAAATTACTATGTCTTAAAAGTTTACTATTTCTAAAGGTGTCTAAAATTTACTGTTCCTTCACCCGGTTTACGCAATTTGTAAACTTTACATGCACGAAAACATATTTCATCTTCCAAATCAGAATAAAAACAACCAATAAATTCAATACATCTGTCTTGTTTTCGAATTCATATCACATCTCAAAAATAAAAAACTATAAATTAACAACCTAGTAATATTTTTAGTGTGGTAAATAAGACACTAGGTTTGATTATAGTATATACCAGCATAGATCCAGCAAACTTAGGTTTTTATGCATACCAAACATAGCAAACACTCAAAAACAAAACAATTCGATGTTTTTTATTTAGCAAGCTAGTAAAGTAAAGTTTAGAATACTTTTTTATGCATACGAAAGCTAGTAAACACTTAAAAAACCTAGTTACTAGGTTTTATACATATGGCCCATTGATTCCGGGTTGTCAATATTAATTACTTTACTCTGAAGATTGGGTCAATTCTGCTTCAGTTGTTTCAAGAAGAGTAAATTACTATGTCTTAAAAGTTTACTATTTCTAAAGGTGTCTAAAATTTACTGTTCCTTCACCCGGTTTACGCAATTTGTAAACTTTACATGCACGAAAACATATTTCATCTTCCAAATCAGAATAAAAAAACCAATAAATTCAATACATCTGTCTTGTTTTCGAATTCATATCACATCTCCAAAAGAAAAAACTATAAATTAACAACCTAGTAATAGTTTTAGTGTGGTAAATAAGACACTAGGTTTGATTATAGTATATACTAGCATAAATCCAGCAAACTTTGGTTTTTATGCATACCAAACATAGCAAACACTCAAAACCAAAACAATTCGATGTTTTTTTTTAGCAAAGCTAGTAAAGTAAAGTTTAGAATACTTTTTTATGCATACGAAAACTAGTAAACACTTAAAAAACCTAGTTACTAGGTTTTATACATATGGCCCAATGTATTTTATATCTAAAAGTTAATTATCGGAGGAAAATATTATACGATATATCTGATACAAATTTTATTTTATCGCTCCGATTTCTCCGATTTAGAAAAAAAACACACTCATTATTAGTTTAATAAATTAATTACACACAATTGATATAATGATTAGTTTCGATTCGATTCGATCAAAATATTCAATCCCTTCAAAATACTGCGATATTGACAGAAATAAACACAGCAACAGAAACAGTAAATCAAATTCAATCTCAAATATTCAATTATTTATTCAATCCTTTAAATAACCACCACCTGTCCTCGACCACCGAAACTTATTTACTTTCAGTCCTAGTGACTGAAAACATTTTCAGTCACTACTTAGAAAAAGTTTCCCTTTCACATAGGTTTTACTATGTATTAAAATGACATTTTTGTAGCTTGAAGTAGAAAAATTATTTTTTCTATGCGAAAAGTAAACTCAGTAGTGTAAAAAAATAACAAATTATAGTTGCTATGGTTTTTCATATAATTTTAAAAAGTATTTTAAACAACGTAACCATGAAAAATAGAATATGAATTTTGAATGTTTTGTTGTCGATTTCTTACTTTATAATTTATAGTAAATATCGATTATATATTACTATCATAGAAAAAATTGCATTTCCTACGCGAAATAAAAACGTTTTTCGTTCGTAAACATGTCTCACTCGACGCTAGCGCGTCTCGTGAACAAATGTTTACTCACGAAAAAAACAATGTTTTCATCTCTTGTAGGAAAATATACTATTTTTTTGTTTAAAACGCGTTTTTTAATGTTTAAAACAGTTTTTTTTATTTTGGATTTTTGAGATCAATTAAACTCAAGTAAGTTTTTTTTGTTTTTTTTGTGTGTTTTTTGTTTTAAATATGTTTTATACTACGAAGATTCGTTTTTTGGTTTTAAATGAAAATATGGAATTGGAGTGAAAAAACTCCACAGAAAATAGTTGTTTTAAATATTCTCAGATTAATACAGATTTTCAATATTCCCAGTTCTCAAGATATTCGGAAAGATTCTAGCGATTGTAAATTACAGATTACGATATTGATATCATTCTTATGAGCAATTTCACGAAGAGTCAACAACGTTTTGACTTGACCCCTTTTAATTTTGATTATTTTTTGTTTATAGATAGTCTTTGATAAATAAAAAATACAAGCTCTCTTAGAATTTTTTTTTCGACCAGGGGTCTTCACAGGGTGCCCCTCAATTTTTGTTATTTTGTAATGTGAGTGCACTTTGACGAGCGATTGTAGAAAAACTACCCAATCGATTTTCATAAATGATATGTCGTTGAATAGGTATTAGAACAAAGTTTTTAAAAATGTACACTGTTAATTTTTTGAAATAATTTTTAACGGTGTAACATAAGAAAAAAATGGTGTAATTGTAAAAAAGATGGCATGGCCTTTTTTTTTTTTAACTAAATTGAAGCTTATTTTATATCTAGCCACTTGTGAAAGTTTAGGACTAGCTATATTTTTTGTTTTGGAGATAAAATTCGTTGTGCATATGACTGTCGGAAATCAGTTTTTTTTGTTCTGAAGGAAAATTATAAAAATGGCGATTTTTAGATTCAGATTTTTTTTTATGTTAAATATTTTATTATTAAATGAACTTTTTAAAAAGCAATTTCACTCAAGTTCAGCAAAATTTTGCGACATTTTGACTCGACCCTGTTTAATTTGGTTTAGATATAAAATAAGCTTCAATTTAGTTTAAAAAAAAAAAAGGCTATGCCATCTTTTTTTCAATTACACCATTTTTTTCTTATGTTACACCGTTAAAAATTATTTCAAAAAATTAACAGTGTACATTTTTAAAAACTTTGTTCTAATACCTATTCAACGACATATCATTTATGAAAATCGATTGAGTAGTTTTTCTACAATCGCTCGTCAAAATGCACTCACATCACAAAATAACAAAAATTGAGGGGCACCCTGTGAAGACCCCTGGTCGAAAAAAAAAATTCTAAGAGAGCTTGTATTTTTTATTTATCAAAGACTATCTATAAACAAAAAATAATCAAAATTAAAAGGGGTCAAGTCAAAACGTTGTTGAATCTTCGTGAAATTGCTCATATACCTTTAACAAAAGATCTATTGAAAACAACAAGATTTTGAACTTTAAAGCAATATATTTTAATTTAAATTTAAACAAAATTTGAAGTCAATTTTTGCCAATCATTTAAATGATAATAATCATAACTATATAAGTTTCGAACAAAATTTAAAACCTTTATATTTATGTAGCAAAGGATTTTTAATGGATTCTCTTGAAGAGTTTGAAATTTAAAAAGCATTTAAAAAATCTCCAAATTTAATTTTAAACGACCAACTATCTTTTAGTTCAAATATTTTATATAATTCTATCTTGTAAATTTTAATTCAAAATTCAAGTCATTTATATTTCATTCATAATAATATATTGATCATTGTTTCATATTTCTTTGAAAAACAAGTAAATTTTATATGTATTGTTACGATTTAGAAAAATCTAGACGGTTACGGTCACTTCCAGGAAAATAAAATCAACAAAACACAACAAACAAATCAATGAAATGAATATTGTTGTTGTTGTCTCTTCTTAGAAATAGGGTCAACATAAACGATTTTATGAATCAAATCAACATAACGTCAAGTAATCGAATATTCTACTGTTTTCTCAAGGTTTCTATAAAGATACCTCGAATTTTCTAGAACTTAAGCAGAATTGTATAAAAGCGATTGTCTGTTGTAGATTGAGAATTAGTTTTATTTAAAACGTGTGACAGTGAAGTTAAAATTATAAAAGTGATATTTAAAATTAGTTTTTGTGTAAAGTTATAAGTGTAATAAAGTTATAAGTTTTATTGAGTAGAAATATTTTGTGTATTATTTTGAACGTTGTGAACTGGAAATTTCTACAATAAACCGTTGTAGTTTCGAAGCTGTTGGAAGAATATTCTTGTTAGGAATATTGTTTGCTGTATTGTTTTCCTGTTGTTGTGGAACAATCAAGGAGTTGAAGACTTAATAAAACCTGGTGTTTGTGCTTACTAATCAGTGATCGAACTCAGGAAGAGATTGGGGATTGCGTTTATCGAATTGTGAGTTAGGCCAATTCGAAGTAAGGTTAGAAAAACGTAACATTGGTGACATCGGCGGATTAGTTAGCTGTTAATAATGGTTTTATTAAGTGATTTGAAGGTTCTTGAGTTAAAGAAAGAACTAGAACAACGTGGATTGGCAACAACCGGCAACAAAACTGAATTAACGATACGGCTTCGAGAAGCTATGGAAGCTAGTGGAGTAGTTGTGGAAAGTTACCAGTTTGGAGTGATTAGTCCAAATAATGATCTAGTGGCAGCAGATGAGGAGAAAAGTTTTGTTGCGGAAACAACAACTTCATTGCCATCTGGAAATTGTGATTTTACACAGTTAATGGCTATGATGCAACAGATGAGTTTGACCATCAGTCAACAAATGGCTGCAAATAAGGAAGAAATCAGTTTCAACATGAATCAACAGTTGGAGAAAGTCAACAATAATATGGCTGCAAATAAGGAAGAGATCAGCTGCAACATCAATCAACAAATGGCTTCTACCAAGGAAGAAATCAGTAGTAACATCAATCAACAGCTGGAAATAGTCAACAATAACATGGCTACAACCAAGGAAGAGATCAGTTTGAACGTCAAGCAAATAATGGACGAGAAACTTCTCGAAATATCTACTACATTACGGGAGGAAGTAGGCAGAGTTCATCAGGAGGTGAAAGAGCTAGAGCAGAAAGTACTTGATGAAAACAAAAAGGTACTTGCAAAAGTAGATGATTTCGAGAAACGGTTGCAAGATGTTGAAACGAATAAAGTCACTTCACATGTGGTACAACAAATAGCAAATATTAAACTAAAGCCACCATCGTATGACGGTACCACATCTTTCGGCATCTTCAAGTTCCAGTTCGAGACCGCAGCAGATCAAAACGTTTGGAACGCTGAAAATCGTCTAGCCGCATTGATAGTAGCTCTTAAGGGGGAAGCAGCTGAAGCACTACAGGCAGTGCCAGAAAGTGACCGAAAAAGCTATGCTGAAGTGATGAATGCATTGGAACGAAAATATGGCAGCGACCACAAAAAGGAGTTATACAGAATCGAGTTAAAAGGTCGCTTGCAACGCAACGGAGAAAGCTTGCAGGACTATTCCTCGGCAGTGGAGCGGCTTGTTCATTTAGCACACTCAAATACACCACCATATTTCATGGAGAAGATGAAGATCGAGGCCTTCATTGATGGTATCCGAGATCCAGAAACCAGAATCAAAGTAATGACTACACCTAAGGCGACTTTCCATGAAACTGTCGCATACGCAATGCAATATGAGATGGTACAGAGGATGTGTATGCCATCTGGTGGATGCAGAAAAAGGAATGTAGAGGGGAACATCAAAGGTGAAGTTTTGGCACACAGAGATAGAAGCGACATCAGATGCTGGGTATGTGATGAAGAGGGTCACATGGCACGGGAGTGCAAGAAAAACGGGGAAACAGACAGATTGTCGTCTTCTGTGAAAAACAGAGGAGCCGAAGAAATGGAGCACGTAGGGTTCAGGAACAGCAGTAGAAAACTCCTGTGCTGGATATGTAGGAAATCGGGCCATATCGCACAGGACTGCTGGAACAGGAAGCGTGATAGATCTTCGTCTCCTATTCAACGGAAGCCTGTTGAAGGTGCAACTGTAAAGCCAAAAAGTGAGGAGAATGCAGCCTATATTCCCATTTCAAGAATTGCGGTAAATGGTGAAAGCTTGGGTATCAACGGACAACTTGAAGGTAAAGGTTGCTTCATGACACTGGATACAGGTTCAGCTCGAACATTCGTTCGCAAAGGTTTAATTGACGGTGTTTTGGAACCATCAGATGGATTGAAACTCCAAACAGTAACTGGAGAATGTGCTGAAATAGAAGGTAAAAGAATCGCTGAAATAAAATTGGGAAATAACTGCTATCAACAAGAGGTGCTAGTGGCAGACATTATGGATGAAGTCATTTTGGGGATGGACTTCATGAAGGCGAAGGGATTAGTCTTCGATTTTGGATGTGGAATCCTAAAGGTAAATAATGTTGAGATGCCACTACTTGTGAATGAGGCAGAGTCAACAGATATGGGCAGCGATGAGGAACTACGCAGTGCAGAGGAAAATCCAGCACCATCCAAACAGATGAGGGAAAGAAACGTCAACCGACGCAGACGTTTGAACAAACGCCGAAAGTTAAAAAGGAAACAAGTTCCGGTCCATTGCGAAGAGAGCAATGTAAATGAAGGGGTTCAAATAGCTTCAAACGGTGACGAATCGCAGCTGAAAATGAGAATGGTTCAGGGACATGGCAGTGTGAAACACTCAAAGGGAAGAGATAAGGATCACTTTAGAGATAATGAGAATCCCTACTCATCACCGTGGGCTGACATAAAACAAAGTAATGGCCCAGGACTTAGAAAGGAACCGGAAGTAATTCTAAACCGCCTGGGAAATAGAAAAAGAAAAAAAAATGTTTGGATTCAACAATTGGAGGAGAGATCTAGATCCTGTTCGGGACGAACAGGCTTAAGTGGAGGGTAATGTTACGATTTAGAAAAATCTAGACGGTTACGGTCACTTCCAGGAAAATAAAATCAACAAAACACAACAAACAAATCAATGAAATGAATATTGTTGTTGTTGTCTCTTCTTAGAAATAGGGTCAAAATAAACGATTTTATGAATCAAATCAACATAACGTCAAGTAATCGAATATTCTACTGTTTTCTCAAGGTTTCTATAAAGATACCTCGAATTTTCTAGAACTTAAGCAGAATTGTATAAAAGCGATTGTCTGTTGTAGATTGAGAATTAGTTTTATTTAAAACGTGTGACAGTGAAGTTAAAATTATAAAAGTGATATTTAAAATTAGTTTTTGTGTAAAGTTATAAGTGTAATAAAGTTATAAGTTTTATTGAGTAGAAATATTTTGTGTATTATTTTGAACGTTGTGAACTGGAAATTTCTACAATAAACCGTTGTAGTTTCGAAGCTGTTGGAAGAATATTCTTGTTAGGAATATTGTTTGCTGTATTGTTTTCCTGTTGTTGTGGAACAATCAAGGAGTTGAAGACTTAATAAAACCTGGTGTTTGTGCTTACTAATCAGTGATCGAACTCAGGAAGAGATTGGGGATTGCGTTTATCGAATTGTGAGTTAGGCCAATTCGAAGTAAGGTTAGAAAAACGTAACAGTATGAAAAATTACATTAATTCATAAAATGTTATTATGCCATTTTTTCAGTCAAAAATTTTAAGAATGAATTAGGTATTGTTTTTATTTATATTTAGTCTTATATTTTGGTAGCCGATGATAAATGTATAACATTCGAAATGCGTCAAATAAATATATATAACTATTAAAAGATTGTTTTGTGGATTTATTTTTACAATAATTTAATAATTTAAATTATTGATATAATTAAAATATATGTTTGTATTAAAAAATACTAAAAAAAAATTATCATCAGCATCGGTTTTATAGGTATTACAAACTATACTATTGATTGATTGATTAATAAAAACTAGTTGCACAGCCTTTTTGCGTACCCAATTGGTTTTGGAGTTTCGTATGTACCAAGTTTAGAGAAAATCCGGCTGACGTTGAGATTGTCCCAAAATAACAATAGCTTTATTTCGAAATTTAGTCCAAATAAATTCAAATCTAAAAAAGAGAAGGCAGTAGCCCGCCATTCAGAGTCAAATAATTTTCCACAAAAATCTTTCGTGAAAGAAGTTGCACGAAATAGAGTTAATTTGGCACATAATTTAAAAAAGATGGAAAATTTTAGTATAAGTAACAAATTTTCTTCGATGAAAGTGATGCCACATTTATATTCTTCCTTTTCTAAAACGATGAAATTTTCATTAATAAGTGCATTCAAAGATGCTGAATATGCGTGTTGAGTTTGGTTTTCGCATCACAATTGATGGCTAAAAATAAAATCCAAATTATGTCGCAACAGTCGCCAAATTTGATCTTATTCCTTAGTCTGCGTTCATTTATTTAAAGCGTTTGCGACTGGTTTTAAAATTTGATAGAATTTTACGACTGGTTTGCGACTGGTTTTAAAATTTGATAGAATTTTTAAACCAGTCGCAAGCTTATTTTATTATGTCTAAATTTACAAATCTCGCACCGAATCTTTAATTTCCTTTTCAAAATTGGGAAGTTGCTTTTGATCCACAGCAATAGCACATATTGACCACTTTTTTATTTAGTAATTAAACGAATTTCATTTGCTCCTCCTTCGAATGTCTGTTGGTAATCAAATAACAGATCCTACAGGACTTTTGTACCAATATTTTGGCTAGTGTTGACATACGAGTTAGCTTGGGATATCACATATCACTTGCAATAGTAGTGAGATATAAATATAAATAATAATAGTCTATACCTAGTCAACCCTAAATTTTATCTATAAATTATTCCTTGATGATGGCACGTTATTGCTTGCTCGAAGAAACGATCTTTCATATAACTCTTTGTGTGGGTTTTAATAATTGAAGAACACAGTGCGTCATATGATCGAAGAATATACTACTTACTGAATTATTGGCAACCCTTTTTTAATGTTGCTACTGCAAATTTTTAAAAGGCATTTTCTTTTTATCTCTTGTCTTATTTTTATCTATTTAATTTTTATTAACATCTTAGAACGCATTTTATTAACAAAAAAACATATGATAGCTTTTAAAAATTTTCAAATTTTTATGACGTTTAAGGTGCTTAAGGGTGCTTTAAGGTGGTAAAATGTATTAAAAACGATAAAATACGACAGTGTACAACAGTTATATTGGATAGCAAATAAGTAACATTGCAATATTTAAAAGAAAAACAATTTTTGTTTAAAGATATTGTTTTTAAAAAACAACAATTTGTTTAAAAAAAACAATTTGTTTTAAACACTGTTTTAAACAGTGTTTAAAACAAAAGTACATACTTTTAATTAGGAGCTAAAGTAATACTTTTTGTGTTGAGTCTATATTTTGATTTCATAATCCAATTGAAATAGTTGTTGTTTAGTTGTTATAGTTATACAATAATTCAACATTTCATTATCCAATGAAACTGTTATGTTTTGTTGTGATAGTAACATACAATAACTCAAAATATCATAATCCAATGAGAATCAACTTATTTTTTGTTGTCATAGTTATATAATTTGTTTGAAAAAATAACAAAATAATAAATGCTACTTTACAGCCGCCGTAGTATAAGATAAAAATGGCGATACTTTTACAGCCGCAGTAAAAAAAGTAAGACTTTAACTAACTCCCTAGCGGCAGTAAAGTTAAACTTTGCAGCCGTTTGCCGAAAAAAGTGTTTAAAACAAACCAGCTCCTGGCAGGAATGTTTTGTTTCTTGCCAAAAATTAAAATATTAAATTTATCAAAGTCACTTATCAGAACTTGGAGTTATAAATGATTCAAACAAACGAGTTTTAGGAAGCAAGTGATTGATATTTAGTATTGAATTCCTTATTTGTTTAAGC
>CAVNZG010001634.1:0-27537 GCA_963693315.1 Diogma glabrata
ATTCAACTGTTTAGTGAAGAGGACAATTTTAAGTGCATATATTGCCTTTGCCATCCACCTCGCTTGATGCAGAGCCCCTGAGATCCTGATACAAAGTACTTCAATATTAGAAATTTCACTAGTTTGAGATAAAAGTGATCAATGTGTGCAACCCCTAAATATTATCCAATCTTCTTGAAATTTGGCATACATATCTTTTACATCACTGAAACTTGGGGCGTAAGCAAAGTCATATGAAAATCATATCTTTGGAAAAATGAAACACCCTAATATATATATATATATATATATATATATATATATATATATATATATATATATATATATATATATATATATATATATATATATATATATATATATATATATATATATATATATATATATATATATATATATATATATATATATATATATATATACATAGTACCCGTCAAACAAACCGCGTCTGTGCGTCTGTTTAACAAGCGCAAATACGCCCAATATTTTATCTTGCGCCTGTTTTACGTACACAAAAAATATAACTTTTAAAATTTTCTACAAGCGCCTTTGCATGTCCTTTTCTTGTCGGTTGTTCTCAAACACAGTACAAGTACTTAGCAACCACAGAAGTTTGATCTTTTCTGTATGCCTTGTGCATGTCGCGTGGCAAACCTGCAATTTTTGGTTATAAAAACAATTTTTTGGATTATAAACATACAAAAATACATTTTTGTTTGCCTGTTCTGGGCATGGTCGGTGTTCTCCCTTACCAAAACAAAGGAAATACATAAATTACTAAAATCTAAATATAAATAAATTATTATTGTTAACACAAAACATGTGTTATTGTGGGTGTTTTGAGCATGAGCCGCGTTCGTCGCTATATAATAAAGAAAATATATACAAGAATAACAAATTTTTCAGTTAAAAATAATGATACAAGTTTGTGTGTATGTTCTGGGCACGGCTGGCGCTCGTCCCTACCTAACATAAATTAGTAATGTAACAACAGAATGAATTATTTGGTGCATGTACTGCGGATGAGCCGCGTTCTTCCTTACCGAAAAGCATGATATAAATTAGTATTGTACACACAAGTACATATGTCACTATGTATGTTTTGAGCATGGTCCGCGTTCGCCGTTATACTAAAAAAAATTAATGATTAGGTATTACAAGTTGTTCATGTAAGAGTAATGAGCAATACAAGTTTTTGTGCATGTTCCGTGCATGAACCGTTCTCGCACTCATCAAATAATAAAAAAATAAGTTAGTTTGGGTTAACATACACATGTCGTTATTTACAATTCGACTCGTACGATTACCAACTTTGCTTAGGCAGTTGGAATATAGATTTTGAAGTGATTTATTCTGTGCATTTTAAAAATAAACTGAAAAATTATATTATATTATATAAAATTATATTATAGTATAGTATTGGTATATTATATATTATTTGATTGAAATATTATTTGAACTAATTTAAATAAAACTATAAATAAACAATTACGTTTTTTTTTCAAATAAATGTTTACATAACTCATACTCAAATGGGGAGGATATTTTAAATATGTGTTACATCTTCTTGTCTAGTTTTTTCATTCACTTTATAACACGTATATGCAACATTGTTATTTTTATTGCACAACAAGTACAGATATGCTTGTTAACACACATTTGAGGCTGCCTATAAGCACTACTTTAAGCTTGTTCTGTGCCCATACGCAAAGGGTTTTAAACCATCGGTGCAAGTGAAATGGATATGCAACATACTGTGGCGGCGAAAAAGAAATCCTTCTCTTTTTCTTCGTCACAACAGATTGAAATTTGAACCTTTCCAATAATTAATCAACCTAAACTTCATTTGGAACAAATTCCTAAATTATTCTATATTTCTAAATCAAAATTATTTTCTTCAATATCCCCTATACTTCATTTATTTGATTTGCTTCCTGTAAGATCAAAGCGAGGGTAAGAATGCTTTACCAAGTTTTCTTTAATTTCTTTAATATCACCATATTACGAGAAATTGAGAAAATCTTGACATACTGGTTCATGTATTATAATTCATTAACTTTAATTTTGCGAAATTAATGGATTATAATTACATTTACTGTAAAACAGCATTTTTTTGCTTGCGTTTGATAATACATGTAAGTACATTTTCTAAATGATATGTGATACCAAGCCTGATGTGATGATTATGATTGGCTAGATAACCATCACATGATTTTCTTCATTAATTAAACGGACGGGTGAAATTTTTCAATCGGGGAGTCGTAGAATGATTTTTAAAGTGGACGTATGGTCCACTTAAGTTCTATTTTTTTTTTATTATTGAGTCTTTTGGTTTTTTGTGTTCAGTATTTCTGTTAGTCATTCGTTTGTTTTTGTTAGTCGTTTTGTTAATAGTTTGAGTTTCATTGAGTTATTTTGAGTTTGTCTCGATTTTATATATATAGTTGATTAATTTTTTTTTAAGAAAATAATGTTTGAGTGATTTTGTGAACATTGTGGTGATTTTCATTTTTCTTTTAAATAAAACAAACAAAACAATAAAGAATATATTTTGTCTTTTGTGTTTTTATTGTAAGAAACCGAACAGTTTTGTGTTAAGGTTTTATTTTTATAGTGGAAAAAAATTAAGTCTAAATAATTGTCTATGTTTAAGAAAACAGCAAAAACAAAATAGTTTTGAAAGAATATAATAGTGTACAAACTCATACTGTATCAAAACAAATATATATATGTAAGAAAGTAAATAAAACATGAATTTTTAAATTAAAATTCGAACTGGTTCTGTATTAACCTAAACATTTTATATTCGAACTGTTTCAATAACTTCAAACAAAAAAAAAAAAAAAATATAAGATAAATAAATAAATGTAAATCAATTAGAAAAGAAATGTGAGCCATGTTTTTCTTTTGAAGTGGAATCAATGTCATAAGGAAAAGTTACATTAGCTGCGTTGTGAGGGAAAATACAGACTGGATGAAGAAACAGCCGTATATAAGGTATAAGTTTTTATCATTATTATTACTGTTATTAGTATTAGGTTATCATATATGTTTGTATCAGTTGTTTGGTTAGTTGAGTAATTTTTGTTAATATGTGTTAGTTTTTTTTTTATAAATGGTGTGAGTGAGATGTCCCAATTCCCTGGGGTTCCTTCCTGACTTCCGTCCATCGTGTTGTTTGGGGTTTCAAATGGCTGTCCCCTCATTAGTATTGTATATTCAAATAAATTTCTTAAAAAGCAGTCCCATTATATCAAAGGCACAACGAGGCAAACCACGACCCAGGCCGAGAGCTTAAGACCGGAGCAAAAGACTGCTGCCTCAAGGTTGTCCTTCGATTATTTTCCGATACAGCGGATATTTTTCTATTTTTCTCAGTTCAAATTCCACTTTAGTTTTAGCCTTATCCGCCTGTATCAATACTTTTGAGGCTGCCCATAAGCATTGCTATGAGCTTGTTCTGTGCTCAAGCGCAAGACACTGTACACCGTCAGTGCTAAAAGGGATGGATATTAAACACACTTTTGAGGCTGTCTATAATCAATCATTTGCGCCTGTTCTGTGCTCATGCGCAAGAGTTTGTACGCTGTCAGTGCAAGTGACATGGGCATTAAACATACTGTTGAGACTGACCATAAACAGCCCTTTGAGCTTGTTCTGTGCTCATGCGCAAGATACTGTACACCGTCAATGGTAAATGGCACAGATATTAAACACACTTTTGAGGCTGTCTATAATCAATCATTTGCGCCTGTTCTGTGCTCATACGCAAGAGTTTGTACGCCATCAGTGCAAGTGACATGAACATTTAACATACTTTTGAGACTGAACATAAACATTCCTTTGAGCTTGTGCTGTGCTCATGCGCAAGATACTGTACACCGTCAGTGCTAAACAGAATAGATATTAAACACACTTTTGAGGCTGTCTATAATCAATCCTTTGCGCCTGTTCGGTGCTCATACGCAAGAGATTGTACACCGTCGGTACAAGCGCTTGCGCTAAGGGGTTTAATGCATTGTGTATGTACTTCTTAATGACTTGTGTCGTACTGCGCTTGTCTCATACACAAGGACGCAAATCATACATTTACAAGCCCAAATGTTAAAATTGTTTGACGGGGTAGAGTTTACATAACACTTCCCTTCGTAATCTTAAGATTATCGTTAATTAGCTTAAGTCTGAATGCAATTCAGAAAATATGGAGGGGCTGAAATCTCACAGCTCTGAGATATCAAGACTTCGGTCTGGGTAAAGGATTTTGATATAGTTTTCGGCAAAAAACTTTTATGAGGACATGGTTTTTAGTTTTGGGCAGCGATGTATATCAAACATAACTCTTTGTTAAAGTACAAGTATTTTTTATCTCTGTTTAAAAATTTATTACAAAACTAACACGAAACATCAATACGTTGCCGGAAAATTATAATCAAAATTCCAAAAATATTGTTATATTAAATAAAATCAAACTTTAAAATAAAATCAAAAATTAGAATAAAATCAAATATTTAAATTTTTTCTAAATTTCAATAATATTTCATAAATTCTTAAAAATTCAAACTTTTTCCAAAATTCTAAAAATATTGCAAAAATTATTACAAAATCAAAAATTGAAAATTTTTTCAAAATTCCAAAAATTATAATAAGATCAATAATAAAAAATTTTTCAAAATTCTAAAAGTATTCCAAAAATTCTTACAAAATCAAAATAAAACTTTTGCCGAAATTCTAAAAATATTGTAAAAATTATTACAAAATCAATTATACAAACTTTTTCAAAATTCCAAAAATATTTCAAAAACTATAACAAATTCAAAAATTTCCATGTCCAATTTCATTTTAAATTACATTTACGTCATAAAAACAGCTTCATTTTCTTTTTCCAAAAATTGGCTAAAAAAATAAATGAAATCATTTTTTGACACACTTTACTTTATTTTTTGACAAACTTATAATGCCATAATTCTCTATAATAATAATAAAATATCATGTCATACAAACTATTAATTTTATTGTTTTCTAAAAAAATTGGGTAGAAAATAAATAAAAACCGTTCTTTTGACACACTTGAAAACATTTTTTGACAAACTTATAATGCCATAATTCTCAATAATAATAATAAAATTTCATTTCAAAGAAACAATTTTATTTTTTTCCAAAAAATTGGGTAAAAAACTAAATAAAAACCTTTTGACACACTTGACAACATTTTTTTGACAAACTTATAACGCTATAATTCTAAATAATAATAATAAAATTTCATTTCTAACAAACAATTTTATTTTTTCCAAAAAATTGGGTAAAAAATAAATAAAAATCTATCTTTTGACACACTTGACAACATTTTTTTGACAAACTTATAATGCCATAATTCTCAATAATAATAATAAAACTTCATTTCAAACAAACAATTAATTTTATTTTTTTTTTTTCAAAAAATTAGGTAAAAAAATAAATAAAAATCTTTCTTTTGACACACTTAACAACATTTTTTTGACAAACTAATAATGCCATAATTCTCAATAATAATAATAAAACTTCATTTCAAACAAACAATTAATTTTATTTTTTTTCCAAAAAATTGGGTAAAAAACTAAATAAAAATCTTTCTTTTGACACACTTGACAACATTTTTTTGACAAACTTATAATGCAATAATCTAGTTTTTGATCTCACATACCAACCTATAATGCAATAATCAGACAGACATACATTTTTTTTTTTGCTTTTTTAGAATCAGTAGGTCCTAAAACGTCGAGAAATGCCAAAAAAAGTGGGGATAAGAATTTCACTTTGAGCTCATGAATGTAATACTTAGGTCTTTCAGACCGAAGTAAAATACAAACTTTTTCAAAATTCCAAAAATATTTCAAAAACTATAACAAATTAAAAAATGTCCATGTCCAAATTCATTTTCAAATACATTTACGTCATAAAAACAGCTACATTTTTTTTCCCAAAAAATTGGCTAAAAAAATAAATGAAATCATTTTTTGACACACTTGACATTATTTTTTTGACAAACTTATAATGCCATAATTCTCTACAATAATAATAAAATTTCATTTGAAACAAACAATTTTACATTTTTCCAAAAAATTGGGTAAAAAAATTAATAAAAATCTTTCTTTTGACACACTTGACAACATTTTTTTGACAAACTTATAATGCCATAATTCTCAATAAAAATAATAAAATTTCATTTCAAACAAACAATTAATTTTATTTTTTTCCAAGAAATTGGGTAAAAAAATAAAAAAAATCTTTCTTTTGACGCACTTGACAACATTATTTTGACAAACTTATAATGCCATAATTCTCAATAATAATAATAAAATTTTATTTCGAACAAACAATTAATTTTATTTTTTTTTCCAAAAAATTGGGTAAAAAATAAATAAAAATCTTTCTTTTGATACACTTAACATTTTTTGACAAACTTATAATGGAATAATCTAGTTTTTGATCTCACATACCAATCCCTACCATCAAGATTTCTCCAAATTGAATGTTCCTACTCGTAATCACACACATTTTTTTTTTGCTTTTTTAGAATCAGTAGGTCCTAAAACGTCGAGAAATGCCAAAAAAAGTGGGGGTAAGAATTTCACTTTGAGCTCATGAATGTAATACTTAGGTCTTTCAGACAGAACTAATGAGCAATCAATTATTTCATTGACTTATAACTACTATTAGTAAATTTGAATTAATTAATTAATCAATTAAAAAAAAAAAATTTTGTTAGTAAGCCAATGGAAATTTTATGACAATTCAATAATGTGTGTTTGCTTTATTTAATTCATTTAATAATAAATTTTAATATATAAATAAAATCTAACTAAATATACAAATGTTACAATTAACTCGAATTACATTTATTTATTTCTTTTCATCAATAAATGTATCTTTAAATGATTACGAAAATAAAACAAACATTTTATGTTATTTCTTATGGAGATTGTTCATCAAATAACTTTAATCTATTATTATGTACGGTTTTAATAGATTTTTTAATTTTTATTGAAGTGTTTTCAGGTGATATTATTTCGTGAACCTTGTACGGTCCAAGCCAATATTCAGATAATTTAGAGTTTCGAGTTTCGTTCTTTAAATAAACTAAATCGCCTATTTCAAAAGAATTTTGTTTAGAGCCTCTATCATAATACAATTTAGATTTTTCTTTTGAATGTATTATATTTTCTTTTGCAATCTTAAAAGAGTTTTGCATTTTGAACTTTAAATCGCACAAATAATCATCATAATTGTAAAGTACATCAGTTGAATAAGTAAGTGCGCTGGGGAGTTGTGGTTTACACCCAAAAAGAAGTTCATGTGGCATCATTTGTGTGGTCGTATGAGGGGTTGTGTTGTAGGAAAACATAGCATATGGCACCCAAGAATCCCAATTTAGTGGATCTTTAGAAGTAAAGTGCCGAAGGTATTCCATTAACGTCTTATGAGATCTTTCGAGCGCTCCATTGGATTGTGGGTGATAGGCTGTCGTATTTATCTTATCTATAATTAAAAGTTTAGCATAGCGTTTAAAAAGTAAACTCATAAAGTTAGATCCTTGATCTGTTAGGATTGATTGTGGAATACCAAAGAGACAGATAAATTTTTCGACAAACGCATTTGCTACTGTTTCGGTTTCTTGGTTGGGGATTGGAACTGCAATTGAAAATTTCGTCAGGTCATCCTGCATTGTTAGGATGAATTTATTGTTGTTATATGAAGAAGTTAACGGACCTACAATGTCAAGAAATAATTTTTCAAATGGATAAGATGATGTTGTTGTAATTTTCATCGGCAATTTATTAGTATTTCCGCACTTATTGATTTGACAAGACGGGCAAAATTTTATTTTGGAGGTGATCTTAGATAACATTTTTGGGAATCAGTAGTATTTTTTCATTCTACTACGAGTTCGATACACACCTTGATGACCTCCAGAAGGACTCAAATGGAACTCGTCGATAATTTTCTCAATTTCAGATGGATCTGTCAGATTAATAATATCATTGTAAGACTTTTTATTTTCTGACAACGGATCCTTTTCTTCATTAATAATTAGCGATTTGTTCGCATTTTTAGACCTCGTGAGGACAGCTACAAGTGGATCATTAGCATTAGAATCAAGAACCACACGACTGAGACAGTCAGCATTTGTATTCAATTTGCCTGCCTTGTGAACAATTTTGAATTGATATTCATCCAACTTAATTCGCCAGCGTGTAAGTTTAGATGAAGGATTCGTTAGACTACATAGCCATATCAATGGTTTGTGGTCCGTGACAATTAAAAATTCTCTGCCGTAAATATAAGGACGGAAGTGGTTAACCGCCCAAACGACCGCTAGTAATTCCTTTTCAATAGCCGCATAATTTTTTTCGGCTGTATTCAGCGTTCGACTAGCGTACGCAATTGGAAGGTCAACCCCATTGGCATCCTGCGACAAAATCGCCCCTATGGCAATGTCGCTTGCATCACATGTGATGATGAATTTTTTTTCAAAATCGGGATAGCATAAAATGGGTGGAGAAGAAAGCAAGTTTTTCAACTCCGTGAAACTTTCATCACAAAATGCATCCCAATTAAAACCAACATCCTTTTTCAATAGTTGTGTTAGTGGTTTTGCGATTCCGGAAAAATTCGGAATAAATTTGCGATAATATCCAGCAAAACCTAAGAAGGACTTAATATCTTTTGTATTTTTTGGTACTGGATATTTTGAAACGGCTTCTAATCTGGCAGGGTCTGGTTTTATACCATCGGGTGTTATCACATGTCCTAGGTAGTGTATTTCCTTGCGAAGGAATTGACATTTTGTTGGATTTAATTTAAGGTTATGCTGACGACAGCAAACAAAAACATCCCTTAATTTATTGTTATGGTCATCTAAATTACAACCATAGACGACAACGTCATCTAAATAAACGAAACAGCGTAAGCCATTTAGACCACTGAGGACACAATTCATTAGCCGTTGGGAAGTAGCCGGAGCTTCTTTCAACCCGAACGGCATTCTTTTAAATTGAAAGTGTCCTATATTGGTGCTAAATGCTGTTTTTTCTTTATCGAGCTCATCTAATGGCACCTGATGATAACCATCTGCCAAGTCAATTGTGCTAAAATATAAACTTTTTACCAGTTGATCCAATATATCGGTAATGTTGGGAAGTGGGTAAACGTCGCTTATCGTGATTAATCATCTATCAAACAAAAAAAGTTTGATGAAATCGGTATAGCCGTTCTTGAGCAATTTAATTTCAAAGTTACATCGGATTGGCAGAATTTTCATTTTTCATGCATGTTGGGGTGCCCCCTATGCTCAAACTATCCACTTTAAAAAAAATTTAAAATAAGTTGTATTTTTTATTTTGTCCATACTATTTATATGCCAAGTTTCAGGAAAATCAAAAATGGTCAAGTTCAAATTTCGACTTTTTCACCTGCGTAGATCACGTTTTTCATCAATTTACATGTCATGGATAGTGTGATGTAATTGATAATATACTGTGATAGGAGTAGAAAAATTAATTGACGGGTGATTATTTAACTGGGGTAAAGTAGAACAATATAGCATTATTTATATAGCAACGAGCTTTTATTTTACGGGTGTAAAGTTCAACTTTCAGCCACGAACGTTGTTTTTCTGAAAGAAAATTTTCAGTACTATACAATTTTTAAAATTTTTAAAGTAGTTCTACATTTTGCTATATCTTTTATAAAAACCGATAATGTAGTTTTTGTTGTGGAACCATTTTGATTTACTAAGGTACAGCAATTTATCGGCACAACATAAACACAAACAATTTGTATTTCTTAATATATAATTATATATGTTTGTCCAACACATGAATATTGAATTTACAGTACTAACAAACATTTTATTATGCATTTGATTATAAGAACTGGATCTTATATTCGAAAATATTGTTTAAACTTTCTTAATACAACAACGACTATCTCTTATGATTCTCCCCGAATCTGTAGTCAACTGTAGTCAAAATTCATATAATGAAGAAACAAAAACTATTTAATCATTTTGTTATTTATTAATTGTGAGTAGTTTTGTGTACACGTAGCATTGAACTTATTGATACAATTTACGAAACATAGTAATAATTAAAATTTTAATTAAATCTTCAATTTAAGAAAGTTTAATCCACATGATAGCACATGGAATTTTAAATTTAAATAAATAAACTGTATTAAAGTTCGTTATGGTGAATTAACTGTAATTTAATTAATTATAGTGTATTTAAAGAAATCATTTACAAACAGAATGGAAATTCAATTTACAATCAATGGAAACTTGTACCAAGGTAAGAATGGTAAAGATAAAAGTAATGCAATCACTCCAACTCAAAAATACAATATTCTGTTATTCATGTGTTTTTAAATAAAGTCGTAAGTCGTAACTGACAACGTAATGATTGCTAATTTTGATGGTGGTAACAATAATTAGAAAATAATCGAATATATTTTACGACAAAAAATCATTAAAAAATAATCAAAATTAATAAAACAAAATCGTTAGTCAACATTCGGCATTTTCATTTTTCTAAATATCTTATGACTCATATATACATATACTTGCAGTTCAACCAAGCGACGACCTGGCGTATGTTACTTTTTAAAGCATGAAGCTCATTCAATTCCTAATTAAAATATACAAACAAATTATATATCTTTTACACTGCAAAAAACGAATTTAACCTATTAAATTTGTGTACTCGTTTGTGTCAGTAGTTTTATAGTGGTATCATCAACGTTTTTCCAGTTGTCTTAACTAATTTTCTCTTTGTCTGGATTGTTGTAAACATATTCAATCATATAATTTAAAGTTCTATTTAAATATGACCAAAATCTACTCTGCATGTTTTCTTACGTAATTACAGAAATAAAGAATTAAAAGTTCAACGAAATAAATTACTTTGCATGCATACGAATCCTTCTGTATTTAATCCAATACACAAACCTATAAAACTAAGAAACCCATAACCTCCCTCAAGTAATTTATTTTCAATTGCAACTTGCAAATTGTTAATTCAATTTTTTTTTATTACAAATAGTTCAACGAAACTAACTCTTTCTTATTACTTTGAATATGTGTGTTCATATATCATTTATTGAAAACGACGGTTATTTAGCAAAGTTACAAATTAAACTTATTTTTAAAAATAAACTAGTGGGTCAAGCTAAATTAAATGAATTATTTTAAAGATATTAAAAAAAAGAAGGCTAACAAGATCGAATCTAAAAGCACGAAACACAATGAGAAAGCTTTAATGAACGAACTGAAAAAAGCCAAAACCAACTTTCGAATTAAAATAGTATATTATTAACAAGAGTAAATATCATTTTACATGCGAGTAAAAATATTGCAGTACCTTGACGAGCTTGGAAAATACTGTGCAACTCGAGTTTTGTACTATACTTTTTCTGTGACTTTTTTATAATCCAGAAACGCATTTACTTACTTGAAAAAATTAGCTACTGATTATAAACTAAATGCAAACAATTTATAAGTTGTATACATATAGTAGGCTTTGCATTACACTGTGTTAAAATTAAATTAAATCAAATATTTGAATCACATTTGATTTACGATTTAAACATTATGAAAAATGATTTCTGACTCCAACATGTCCGGCTTCTCTTAAAACATTCATAAGGGTCATTTCATTCGTATTAAAAACTGTCAAAATTTCAATTTCATTATAAATTTTAAATAGTTCGTAAAAAGCAATTTTTCCAAAAACTGTTAGGTAATAATGTAGATACATGTTGGTTTGCGATAAGTTAAATAGCCACAACTAAAATAATATTTAATGTTTCTCATCTAAAATCCAACTTACAACTCATTTTATTCTATAAAATAATTTCATAAAATCATACAAAGGTAATTAAAACCGAAATACGGTACAAACAAGTATATACTAGGTCATTCAATAAGTCCGTAGGATGACACATAGATGGCGTTACTAGAATTTTTTCCATATGACTTTTATTTAGTACTAACCTTCAAACGATACGTGTATAAATTTGACAGCAATCTGACTATTTATTCGTGAGTTATAGCATTTTGTGTGAAGCAACTTTTGTTTTTGAAAAAAAATGGAAAAAAGTGGATTTCGAATTTTAATAAAGCATTGCTTTTTGATGAAAAAAAATACAGTGGAAACCAAACAATGGCTTGATAAACATTATCCAAACTCTGCTCCATCGAGACAAATGGTAGAGAAGTGGATGGCTGAATTTAAATGTGGTCGTACCAGCACAAAAGATGCAGAGCGCAGTGAACGCCCAAATGAGGCTGTTATTCCAGAAAACATAAAAAAAATCCACAAATTGGTTATGAACGATCGCAAATTGAAGGTGCACGAAATAGCTGACATTGTAAAGGTAGCAGATGGTAGTGTTTTTACCATTTTACATGAACATTTGGGTATGCGAAAGCTCTGTGCAAATTGGGTGCCGCGTGAGCTCACAGTCGACCAAAAACAACAACGAATCGATGCTTCGGAGGAGTCTTTGGCACTGTTAAACCGCAATAAAAGGGAATTCTATCGTAGATATGTGACAATGGATGAGACATGGCTTCACAATTACACACCAGAATCCAAAAGACAGTCAGCTGAGTGGACAGCAGTCGACGAACCGAATCCAAAGCGAGCAAAGACGCAACAGTCGGCCGGTAAGGTGATGGCGTCTGTATTTTGGGATACGAATGGAATAATATTCATCGACTATCTCCAAAAAGGAACCACCATCAACAGCGAGTATTACTGTGAACTTTTGGATCGATTGAAGGCTGAAATCGCAAAGAAACGGCCACATTTGCAAAAGAAAAAAGTGTTGTTTCACCAAGATAATGCACCGTGTCACAGATCGATGAAAACGATGGCAAAATTGAATGAATTGGGCTTTGAATTGCTTACCCACCCACCATATTCTCCAGATTTAGCCCCCAGCGACTTTTTCCTGTTTTCAGATCTCAAGAGAATGCTTGCTGGAAAGAAATTTAAGTCCAATGATGAAGTAATCGCTGAAACTGAGGCCTATTTTGACGAGAAAGAGAAATCGTACTATAAAAGTGGTATAGAAAAGTTGGAAAATCGCTATACTCGTTGTATCGCCCTCGAAGGCAACTATGTTGAATAAAAAAATCGAGTTTTGTCAAAATGTTGTTTTTTTCTTACTTATCCTACGGACTTATTGAACGACCTGTTATGTATCTTAAAGCATAATATAATTATGATGCAAAATACAGTGGTACAATGTATTGTTTTTTATGTTGATTAATAACTTAACATAATTGTGAATTTAATACATAATTGTGAATTTAATACATAATTGTTAATTTAATACATAATTCAACATATATCTGGAATAAGGGACTTTTTAACAACAATATGATGTACAACAGATTTTGATGTCCTTTCACGGTCGTATTTTGTAACTTACACCAAAAATATTTTCTGGAAATATTGCGGCAAGTAATCTCTTGGATAAGGTCGACAGTTGGCCAAAGCCGAGTACCGGTTAAGAGGCTAGAGCCTTAAAAGAGTATAAACCAAAGCGCTCTAAAGGCCGTTTCAGGCCAAAAAAATATTTTAATCAAATTTACAGGCTGATTCTGACATAGCCTCACAGATGTAAAAATAGTCATAGTAAAGACTTTTCTCTTAGCTAACACTAAAACCTCTTAAATGCGATTCTGTATGTAGTCACAACTGTGAGATGTCAAAAAAAAACCTCTTAACGTAAGACCATCAAACATCCCGAGCAGAAATTAGTTAGGGAAAACCTGAATACAGTCAGGGCGTGATCAGGGCCTGGTCAGTCCTACAAGAGCAATCCCTATTAGGGCAATCTGATGTGGGCCTGTTCCGGGCCTGATTTAGAATACTCTTTTAGGGTTAACCTTATTTGAATATATCCGGCCCTGATCAGGTTTTTCGTATTTGACCCCTAGCTGAAATTTAAATGGGTTAAAATTCACTAGAGTATTATCCGTTTTACAAATATATAGCTAAAATCGTTTCATGTATGTTTTAGTTGTAGCTTCTCAGCTGAACGACTATAATAATAGTCATTAAGGTGGTATGTATGTTTTAATTTTTTCCATTGTAATGTTTTTATTTTAATTTCATTAATTTATGTATATAATATATAAATATATATCAGGGTCTGGTCAGGATATCCCAATCTGGGCCTGATCCGATTATCCCAATCAGGGTCTGATCCGGTAATCCCAATCAGGACCTGATAGGGCTAAAGCGTTACACCGATGATCAGGGCCCAATCAGGCAGCCCTACCAATGCCTGATCCGGCTTAGGGCAAACCTGATCAGGGCCTTACTTGAGCCCTAACAAATTTCTGCTCGGGATGGTCATCTTAAGCATCATAATTTAAAGTTTCATATTTTCTCATTTGAATTCTTGTATGAAAAATTATACTAATAAAGGATAAAATATTAATTATGAATTATTTATGTAATTATTATAAAATTTATAATAATTATCTATATTTTATTATAGTTTGAATCAAAAATATAAAACAAAGTATATATTGATATTGATTTTAAATAAAATGGCGATTGAAAATTTAATATTTGCAATATCAAACGTCGACGTCTCATTGTTTATGAAAATTTTGCAAACTTTATATAAACTTTAAGGAAAAACAATCATTCTGTTCTCACAAATTTATTGCAAAATAATTAATAATTAATATATGGTATAATTTTATGTTAATTGTATACAAATTATTATAAAATAAAATACATTTTTGATGTTAAGATTGATATTCACTAAAATGGCGGTTGAATATTTTCACAAACAAAAATTATTAATACCTTAAAAAATTTTCTAATACATAAACTTCATTCTTATAAAAAATTGTTATATAATATATACTATAATTCTTAATAATAATTTATATGGTATTTTAATTTGTATCTAAATTATTTAATATGAAAATATGACATTTTATAATAATTTTGTTTATAAAAATAGCCGTTTGAAAGATCTCCAAAACATATTTGTAGAGTTATTATGAGGTTTTTTATGACAACGTTCACAGAATTGCAATTAAGATATTCCTCTTAAAAAAATTGTCATAACAAAAATAATCATAGCTAAGACCTCTTAACTCAGAATCAGCCTGTTATAAATATTGAGTATTTGGACACATTGGCTACAGTTTTTAAATATCCAAACATCCGGTGTTAGAGTTTCCTAAGCAATCAGCACCAACAAAAAACAAAAATAACAAATTTTTATCAGTTTTTCTTCACATAATAACTGAAAAAGGTCGTGGAAAAAGCCAAATAATAGTAAAAATAAAACAATTTTAAATTATTGCAAATAAATTAACACAAACAACTTTTTTTCCTAAATCATAATGAACTAATATTAATATTGTATTTCCTAGTTAGTTGATTTTAAGGCAAATAAAAAACGTTCCAAAATTTCATTGTATGTCTGCTCATAATTAATTTAATTTTTAAAGTTTCTTTGATAATTCTGTTTGTAATTAGTGTTTTAATTTTAACCAGAGTTTAAAACGATCCTTATATCACTGCGTTACTCCGTTTTTTTAGAGCGAGTAACTTAAACACTCGTGCGAGTGTTACGCACGAACAGGAGTGAAAATAATAAAATATCGTTCTTACTCCTAAATTGTAATACATATTTTCTTTCAGATTTCTTCACAGATTTAATTCTTGCTACAAAATTGATGCTTTCCAACGTAAAAAAGAAATAATGTATGTGTAGGTTTTGTTTGTTTTTGCAAGTATTGTTATAAAAATATAAAAAAGAAGACGAAAAGGTTCTAATTTTCTTCATTTGCAAATGAGACGAATGAAAAAAAAAGAAAAGAAAAACTCCGAAGGAGTGAAATAGAAAGACTAAACATATTACTCTTCGAGGAAGAATGATACTGAAATTATAAACATTTTAATTTATAAATACTATTTTGAGGAGTGAAATGAGTACTCGAATAAAATAAAAATGTAAGCTCTGATTCAAATTATTCTGATTAAATCGATTCTATACTTATACAAAAATCTGTATGACAATGAAATCTACCTATTTCTAGCAGACATCCTGCCGCTTAGACTTTTTATACTTTTTTTTTTATTAATTAGTTGGACATGTTTACTCTAAATATGAAATATTCATTATTCAGACTCTTTGAATATCCGAAGATACCATGTCAACTATAAAGGAAGGAATGAGGATATGGGGATAACTATACTAATTGTTTTAAATGACGATGGACATTTTCCTTAAATGCCTGAGAGGAAAATTCATCGGCAAATACAGAGAAGGGCTTTGAGTTCCACAATTTGGCCACTCTATTAAAATAGTCGTTCTGGAAGGACACTTTTCTAAAACGAGGTATTTGGAAAACAAATGGATGGGATAACTCGGAAGCTCTTGTTTGTTGATTATACTGCGCACATGATGGAAGGATATTTTTAATTTCTTTAAAGGAGAATTCGCTAAAGTTATATTTATAGTAGGTTGATAATTCAGCCACATTTCTTCTGTGCTGGAGTGAATCAAGCTAATCCGTTAGCTCGGTATTACCAATCAACCGTATTGCTTATCTCTGTACAGAGTCTAGGCATTTTATTGTTGACTGACAAGCACCTCCCCTAACATGACAGCAGTATTCCATACATGGAAGAATAAAGGACTTAAAGATTAGCAAAATTTGATCGGAATTGAAATACATTTTAGATAGACTTACGAATCCTAATTTTTGCATTGCAGATTTAGCGAGGTTGAACACATGTTTATTCCATTTCAGGTTATTTTGAATATCCACTCCAAGAAATCTAACTGATTCAACCTCATGCAATTCCTCATGGTTTATCTTAATAGGGAAATTTTTATGTCGCTCTATTCGTGAAAGACGGCATACTTTGGTTTTGGTTGGATTAAATGAAACAAGATTACGATCACCCCATTCCATTATACGATTCAGGTCTGCGTTGATAGAACCAATTAGCAGCTCTCTATCAGTGGTAACTGCAGTATGAGATTGAAATTTAGGAGATGCATGTAATGCATGCAGTGTGTTGTCACCAGCAAAACTATGGATTGTGTGCACTGTGGAAATAGGTAAATCATTAGTTTTACAGAAGAAACAAGGTTGGTGAGAATGCAGAGCCTTGGGGAACACCAGCATTGGTGGTGAAAATATTGCATGCGATACCATCTAAATTAACATGAAATTGGCGACCTATAAGAAAACTATGAATCCATGAGACAGTAAGATGGTCTATGCCATAAGATTTTAGTTTAGCTATGAGATTTTTATGCCACACTTAATTAAATGCTTTAGAAATATCAAGTAAAATACTGAATGTTTCACCATGGTTTTCCAGCGATTTGTTCCAGAGATGTGATACGTAGACTAACAGATCACCTGTTGCATGACTTCTACAAAAATCATACTGTTTATCATCAATAATTCGTGACATCTCCAAATATTCTATTGGATTGTACTTAACATATTTTTCAAATATTTTAGTCAAAACCGACATAATTGCAATTGGTCTATAATTGTTAGGGTCTATCTTACTGCCTTTCTTTGATATGGGCTGAACGCTGACCAGCTTCCAAGAATCGGGAAATATTCCGGTTTTATAAGATAAATAGAAAATTTTTGTTAAAACTTGAGCTAGTTGCCTAGCAAAGTTTTTAAGAATGATGGGTGGAATACCGTCGGGGCCAGTGGATTTGTTGATATTGATAGAAAGAAGCATTTTCCGTACAATATTGCAACGAAAAATAATTGGTTCCATTTTCGTTACAACTGGGGAAATAAGTGTAGGAGAATGGGGAGGTTCAACTATGTTTGAGTTTTATGTGAAAATACGACCTAACAAGATCCGCCTTCTCTTTCGAGTCGCTCACGGGAATGTCATTCAGAACTGAGGTTGGAATAGAAGATCGAGTAAAATTGCTCTGGACTGATTTAACTGCCTGAAAGAAACTACGTGAGCCAGAGGAGTGCTCGGCGAATTTCTTTGCTTTCTTCTGGATAAACGTGTCTTTGTCCAAATCTATTTTGTATTTACTAATATTTTTTGCTTTCCTATAGGTGCTATGAGTTTCAGGTGTTTTATTTCAATTATACGTCTTAAATGATTTGTGTTTATTCGTCACTGCCTCATCAATATCCCGCGTAAACCATGGATCAGTCTTAGGAGTGATTAACCGGTTTATAATGAACCGCCGCATTCAGTCTTTTATGATTCCAGAAATTCTTATTGCCGATGTGGTAGGATCTTGTTCAACACAACAAATAGTTTTCCGAGGTGTTTCATCATAAAAGTTTCTCAGTCCCTCAGCGCGTTTATAATTCCAAACGCAATGAGGATGTGCTTTAATTGGTCTCGGTGATGTAAATTGCACTATTGCTGTTATTAGTAAATGGTCCGTTGACCCGAGGGGTTGTTCAACTTTTATCTTCGTAGTATCTGGTTCGTTTGTAAGAAGTTGATCCAGCAAATTATTGTTATGATGTGTATTATCTGGGATTCTAGTGGGACACTCTATCATTTGCGTCAAACCATGATAATCTGCGAGTATCAGCTCGGCTTGTCTTCCTACGTCGTCAGTGCGCGATGAATACTTAAGTCATTCTTTATTGTGAATATTAAAGTCTCCAAGACTGACCAGTCTTGCTTTGTGGTAGTCCGTGGTAAAGTTGTCTAGATTAGCCGATATTTGATTGAAAAATGGACATCCTGGGGGGAAATTTGGGGATCTGTATGATCCTATTATAAACAAAGTTTCATCACCACCTGGCATCTTCAGTGCTAGAGAATTATAGTGTTTATATTTCAAGTCGTAAGCCTTAATTCTCATACATAAAAGTGAATTTCGAACAATTACATAGGCACCATGCTTGTTATAAAAGGAATATTACAATTCGTAACTAGGTATCCAGTATTTATTGAGATCCAATTTCCATGCTTTGCCACTGACAATTGTTTCGGTAAGAAACAATATGTCAGGTTTATTTTTTTCGATGTAGTGATGAACCTCGTTTAGATTCAAATTGAGACCTCTTACTTCAGCAACAGTCAATGCTTAGCTGTTGGTTCACTCTGCGGCCATTTTATGAAGAGACTTACCATTTGACATTGCAGGTATAGATACTGAAATTCGGCCAGGCCTAAATTACAACAATAAACAACACCAAAATTAAACACTTCAACACCAAAAAAAACTGGGTATCTCTGTCAGAAAAACACGAAAGCAGGTTTCATGCAACAGGATAACGATAAGGGAAAAGCAAAAATATGGGGACACAAAAGACACTCACCAAATTGAAGAGTACAGATAAAGGGTTAAATTCGAAATTCTTACTAACAACCAAAAAGAAATTGTTACCAGCAATACAAAAGAAATGTATGCTTTAAAATAATAAATTTATTACATCAAAACAATAAAGGGTAAAATTTTACCTGCCTACCGCCTGGTAACATTAAATATAAAATAGCATATAATTTATTAATACAAAACAATCTCACCAATTTTATAATTATAATTTTATAATTGCTTCCGATCTTTACTTCACTTTCACTTTCACTAACACTAACACACACTCAGTGTATTTTATCTTATTTTACCTTTACTCTGTCTTTATAAAGACATACATGCAAAAATAAAATAAAATTTATTTTTTTATTTTCTATTTTTTTTTTGCTAGTTAGTTTTGTCTATAAACTGTAAATAATTCTTATTCAATTTTAGGTAGTAAAAGATTTTTATAGTTGTTTAAAATTTTAGAGCATTATTTTCGCTATTGAGTGTTGATAAATTAAATTAAACATTAAATATTAAATTATTTCAAGCGTCAGAAGTACTTCGGTAAATCGGTCGAAGAAATCATGAGCCAATGGCCCGTCCTTCGTGAGCCAAAAGCATTTGAATTAGTAAGTGGCTTTATCTAATTTTTATTTATAAAAAACATATTATTTTACTATAAGTTTTGCTGTTCATTGTATACACCTTTGGTACATATACCAAATCTGATCTACGCGATGAAATTTCCTATCGTGCCTGGTTTTATTGGTAGTAAAATTTTCACTACAAATGAAACACCAAGCTTCAGATCATTTGATCTGAAGCTTGGTGTTTCATTTGTATTGAAAATTTTACTTCCAATAAAACCAGGGACGATAGGAAATATTATTTTACTTTGAATTTAAATATTTATTTTTCTGTTTCAGATATCCATTGATTTCAATTTCTCATATCCAGCGGCAGGCTTGCTCTTGGTCAAAAATTGGAAAGATTTTGTAACCAATCTTACTAAGGTCCTTAGCGTGAAATTGAAGTCAAAAGCACACAAATAACTACTGCATTCGCTGTGCAGTATAACCGATGTAACGACTGGTCAGTATTATTATAAAACTACAATAAATAAAACCATTTATTAATACTTTTTCAATCATTTCATAGATTCTGCCGTTCTCAACACGTTAAAGTTGCTGTGCATTTCAATGCCAGCGGCTCAACGAACTCGCGATGAAAGTGGAGGCAAATACTGGATTCCAAACAGCGAAGAATCTTTCAGGGGTATGGTGACAGTTTGCAAGGTGAGTTTGTTTGAAAATATACTTAAAAAATATAATTTCATGAACAATATTACTATATTTATAGACCGAAGCTGAAGTCGAAACCCAATTGGACTTGCATCGATCTTCCATAGCCAAGTTTAAGAAGACACTCCAACCCATTATTTTCTTCGTTGAAGACACGTCTAAAATCATCACCGCAGTGAATAACGCCAATTTTTTGTCGGCCAATTTGTTGACGGCTGTTGACAATGTGTTCAAAGTTTATATGGTGCTCAATGCTGAGTACAATTGGGAGTCTCAGCACATTTGGGAATTTATTCAACGATATTTGTTCGAAATTACTTCGAAATTTGACAAAAATTCTAAAAATATGTTGGTGCTCATAGCTGAATTGAAAAGCAAGAAGACAGCAGTTTAGCATACTAAACTGCTGTATAAACATGTAATAAATGAACTAAATATGAAATAAAGAATTTTAAAATATAAATGTGTCAAAGATATTGAATTTGGACTAATTAATAATAAAATGGCATAGGGAAAATCACAACTTATTGCATAATAGGCAAACCCAAATATATTAGAAGTTAGCTATAATAAAGCATTCTCTCTAGGAAAATATTTATGTAATAATTAGTCACAATAGGTATACTTATCAGACAAAAATGTATTTAATACCAATTATTGAATGGTATTATTACAAATGGCACATGTTATAACAATTATGCCCGTGAACTATCTGATACGCAATTTATGTTCTATTTACTATGTACATATGTGCTAACGAGTATGTCCATAGTGAATACATGTTATATTTGGCTGCATAATAATTAGGTAATATTTAGTGCTTATTTATTAAATACAGAAATGAATGTTTATAATGCCATACTTTGTATATACTCCTTAATTCATTTCCTAAATTTGGCATATTATAGTGATATTTTTGTCTTTCTACGTTAAGCAACATGTTCTTATTTATAGTCTAATGTGTATATTGTTTATGCATTCTAGTTTATACACATGTTTAACTTTTAAGAATGCCAAAATGTCATCGACGCAAAACATATGCTCAATTGTTCTTAATGTAATGCAATTTCTCTAGTTTTGATGCAATTTTATTTCTGGGTGTATCAGTGGTAACTGCAGTATGAGATTGAAATTTAGGAGATGCATGTAATGCATGCAGTGTGTTGTCACCAGCAAAACTATGGATTGTGTGCACTGTGGAAATAAGTAAATCATTAGTTTTACAGAAGAAACAAGGTTGGTGAGAACGCAGAGCCTTGGGGAACACCAGCATTGGTGGTGAAAATATTGCATGCAATACCATCTAAATTAACATGAAATTGGCGACCTATAAGAAAACTATGAATCCATGAGACAGTAAGATGGTCTATGCCATAAGATTTTAGTTTAGCTATGAGATTTTTATGCCACACTTAATTAAATGCTTTAGAAATATCAAGTAAAATACTGAATGTTTCACCATGGTTTTCCAGCGATTTGTTCCAGAGATGTGATACGTAGACTAACAGATCACCTGTTGCATGACTTCTACAAAAATCATACTGTTTATCATCAATAATTCGTGACATCTCCAAATATTCTATTGGATTGTACTTAACATATTTTTCAAATATTTTAGCCAAAACCGACATAATTGCAATTGGTCTATAATTGTTAGGGTCTATCTTACTGCCTTTCTTTGATATGGGCTGAACGCTGACCAGCTTCCAAGAATCGGGAAATATTCCGGTTTTATAAGATAAATAGAAAATTTTTGTAAAAACTTGAGCTAGTTGCCTAGCAAAGTTTTTAAGAATGATGGGTGGAATACCGTCGGGGCCAGTGGATTTGTTGATATTGATAGAAAGAAGCATTTTCCGTACAATATTGCAACGAAAAATAATTGGTTCCATTTTCGTTACAACTGGGGAAATAAGTGTAGGAGAATGGGGAGGTTCAACTATGTTTGAGTTTTATGTGAAAATACGACCTAACAAGATCCGCCTTCTCTTTCGAGTCGCTCACGGGAATGTCATTCAGAACTGAGGTTGGAATAGAAGATCGAGTAAAATTGCTCTGGACTGATTTAACTGCCTGAAAGAAACTACGTGAGCCAGAGGAGTGCTCGGCGAATTTCTTTGCTTTCTTCTGGATAAACGTGTCTTTGTCCAAATCTATTTTGTATTTACTAATATTTTTTGCTTTCCTATAGGTGCTATGAGTTTCAGGTGTTTTATTTCAATTATACGTCTTAAATGCTTTGCGTTTATTCGTCACTGCCTCATCAATATCCCGCGTGAACCATGGATCAGTCTTAGGAGTGATTAACTGGTTTATAATGAACCGCCGCATTCAGTCTTTTATGATTCCAGAAATTCTTATTGCCGATGTGGTAGGATCTTGTTCAACACAACAAATAGTTTTCCGAGGTGTTTCATCATAAAAGTTTCTCAGTCCCTCAGCGCGTTTATAATTCCAAACGCAATGAGGATGTGCTTTAATTGGTCTCGGTGATGTAAATTGCACTATTGCTGTTATTAGTAAATGGTCCGTTGACCCGAGGGGTTGTTCAACTTTTATCTTCGTAGTATCTGGTTCGTTTGTCAGAAGTTGATCCAGCAAATTATTGTTATGATGTGTATTATCTGGGATTCTAGTGGGACACTCTATCATTTGCGTCAAACCATGATAATCTGCGAGTATCAGCTCGGCTTGTCTTCCTACGTCGTCAGTGCGCGATGAATACTTAAGTCATCCTTTATTGTGAATATTAAAGTCTCCAAGACTGACCAGTCTTGCTTTGTGGTAGTCCGTGGTAAAGTTGTCTAGATTAGCCGATATTTGATTGAAAAATGGACATCCTGGGGGGAAATTTGGGGATCTGTATGATCCTATTATAAACAAAGTTTCATCACCACCTGACATCTTCAGTGCTAGAGAATTATAGTGTTTATATTTCAAGTCGTAAGCTTTAATTCTCATACATAAAAGTGAATTTCGAACAATTACATAGGCACCATGCTTGTTATAAAAGGAATATTACAATTCGTAACTAGGTATCCAGTATTTATTGAGATCCAATTTCCATGCTTTGCCACTGACAATTGTTTCGGTAAGAAACAATATGTCAGGTTTATTTTTTTCGATGTAGTGATGAACCTCGTTTAGATTCAAATTGAGACCTCTTACTTCAGCAACAGTCAATGCTTAGCTGTTGGTTCACTCTGCTGCCATTTTATGAAGAGACTTACCATTTGACATTGCAGGTATAGATACTGAAATTCGGCCAGGCCTAAATTACAACAATAAACAACACCAAAATTAAACACTTCAACACCAAAAAAAACTGGGTATCTCTGTCAGAAAAACACGAACGCAGGCTTCATGCAACAGGATAACGATAAGGGAAAAGCAAAAATATGGGGACACAAAAGACACTCACCAAATTGAAGAGTACCTACAGATAAAGGGTTAAATTCGAAATTCTTACTAACAACCAAAAAGAAATTGTTACCAGCAATACAAAAAAAATGTATGCTTTAAAATAATAAATTTATTACATCAAAACAATAAAGGGTAAAATTTTACCTGCCTACCGCCTGGTAACATTAAATATAAAATATTAAAATAGCATATAATTTATTAATACAAAACAATCTCACCAATTTTATAATTATAATTTTATAATTGCTTCCGATCTTTACTTCACTTTCACTTTCACTAACACTAACACACACTCAGTGTATTTTATCTTATTTTACCTTTACTCTGTCTTTATAAAGACATACATGCAAAAATAAAATAAAATTTATTTATTTATTTTCTATTTTTTTTTTGCTAGTTAGTTTTGTCTATAAACTGTAAATAATTCTTATTCAATTTTAGGTAGTAAAAGATTTTTATAGTTGTTTAAAATTTTTGAGCATTATTTTCGCTATTGAGTGTTGATAAATTAAATTAAACATTAAATATTAAATTATTTCAAGCGTCATAAAATGTTTTTGTCATACGCTACAAAATTTAAGAGAATTTGTTTACATAGCAACGTACAAATAACAAATAATTATTTTAAACTTCAAAATATGAAGGGGCTGAAATCTCACAGTTCTGAGATATCAAGATTTCGGTCTGAAAAATTCAAATTTCTGTCGAAATTCCAAAAATTATAATAAAAAAAAAATTTAAACTATTTTTCAAAATTCTAAAAATATTCCAAAAATTATTACAAAATCAAAGATTGAAACTTTTTTCAGAATTCTAAAAATATTGCAAATATTATAACAAAATTTAAAACTGATACGTTTTTCAATATTCTTAAAATATTGCAACAATTATAACTACGACTGTGTTCCAATTCATGCTATTGAGTACCAAAAATTCTAAATTGTAGTAAAGCTGTCAAATTCGCAATTTCATTGTTTCAATTCAAATATATTCTAAATTGACAGTTAAACATTGTTTTGTTTGTTACGGTCTGTTCGGCGAGGAGATTTCAATATAAAAATTTCAAAATAAAAAATAATTAATTTCATTTTTTGCCAAAATTGGTTAAAAAAAATGGAAATCATTCTTTTGACACACTTGACAATATTTTTTTGACAAACTTATAATGTAATAATCTAGTTTTCGACCTCACATACCAATCAATATTCCTCCAAATTCAATGTTCCTACTGTTCCTACGTTCCAACAAAAATTTTTGAAATCCCTCTAGCCGTTTTCTAGATTTCGTCGGTTGTGACAGACATACATTTTTTTTTGCTTTTTAAAGAATCAGTAGGTCTTAAAACGTCGAGAAATGTGAAAAAAAGTGGCGGTAAGAATTTCACTTTTGGCTCGAGAATGTAATACTTAAGTCTGTAACGACGGACTATATTCAATTTTTGCTCTAAAATAATAGTTTTCACATTCAATAATAATTTTATTAATTTTCTTCAATTGTAATAAACGTAGACATTTATTTGTATCACTGTACAATTAAACATTTTTTTTTGATGATTTCAATAAACTCAATTTCATTTAAAAATACAAGTTTTGCATAAATGATTGGTTGTATTAGTGGAAATGGCTTATTACATGATGGAAAATGAAACAGAAAATCTGGAAGATTGTGTATATAAGCGATCAAACTTGTTTGATCGAGAGCAGTATAAATTTCAATTGGTATATAAAATTAAATCAAATGATTTAGTTTATAAATTTAAATCAAAAAGATTAATGATTAATTGAATATTTGTTTATTTTCATTTATAAATTGTTTAAAAATATATCAATTTTATACCAGAATATTGAGTTTGTATTTTGTGACATTTCAAAACCATAATTCGTTTTAGTGATAATTTGAATTGAGATTTTAAGCCTAAAGAAAATATTTATATATATAAATATGACAGAACCAAAAAAAAAATTGAAAGCTTAAGATTTAAAAAAAAAAATAATGTTACCTGGACGTTTTGTGTTTTATTTGGACATGCAGTTATTTACTATTTGAAAACATTAAAATCTTGCAAATTTAATTAAATAATAATAGTTATGAAATGCTGTATATGTTAATGTGTGAACTCAAATCGTTACGAAAAGCATAATAGAAATAAAATAACATGTCACAGATTTCCAACCGACACAAAATTTTTAAATGCATGGTTAAAAGCACTAAATTTAAAACCTTGGAAACCGCAGAAGCATGATGTAATTTGTTCGCAGCATTTTGAGGAAAATTGTTTAGATCGAAGTTCACCGTTAAGGATACGTCTTAAGAAAACCGCAATACTTACTATTTCTAATCAAATGTCTGGGGAATCGTTAATAAAGGGAGTTATCACAGAAGATAAACGAAGACGCAAAATAAAACATGAAGAAGACAACATTCAAGAAATAAATTAATGTAAGCTTTTTATTGAATTTTAATTTATATAATTTTTGTAATTTGTTTTTGTAAAACTAAATTATTTTATTTGTTAGCCAATTAATAAGTTTCTTTACAATTTTTCTGTGATTCATAATATAAGAGAATTCCAAGTGTAATTAGTTTGTCGCAGATTCAGTTTTCATATATTTTTGAGCTCTCCGGTGTAGAGTAATATTATAATTTCGTATAAAAATCCAAATTAGTTAACATGGCGCGTGAAACAAAGACCTGGGTTTTTTTAGGTCTTTTATTTAAGTTTAGATATTTTTTTTGCGTTATAATTGTTGTCGCGTAAATTTCGGTAAAACCTGTTTTGTGTTTTGATTTGTGTTGGTTAAACCAGTTGGGGTTTACTTATATGGATTGTGTATGGATTGTGTACGGATTGGGTTTGGATTGAGTATGGTTATTGAGTGTAGGTTGGATGTAGATTGTATGGTTATTGGATATGATTGATGGATGTGGATTGGTATAGGGATTGTATGTGGTTTGATTGGATGTAGATTGTTTTTACGATCTTTTTGTTATTTGGTTTCAAAACAAAAACAACCCGTTATACAGTTTGCTAGTAATATTTTTCAGCGGCCCCATATGTGAATTCGAATTCGAAGAAACGAACGACGTTTTCGAAGGATTGGTATTTGTGAATACGTAAACGTATAACGAATTACGAAATCGTATAACTAAGAAACGGAAACGTATAAACGTAAATCGAACGAAAATTTCCCTTATTGGGCAATCCGTTTTCGACCAATAATTGTACGATCATGAACGAATTTCTGTTCGTTGTTCGTTTTGTTAACGAAGGCATATGCAAAGGAAGAAAGATTTTTAAATGTAAGTACATATATATACATAAATAAAAATGAGCGTTGACGCCAACGCAAAAATAAATATTAAATTGTCGAATAAATCGTGCGCAGATATATTTTTATAATTATATTTATATTTTTTAATTTTGTATTTCAAAGCCATATTTATTTAATAATTTTAATATTATATTTATTTA